>KZ108347.1:0-25938 GCA_002116355.1 Dothistroma pini CBS 116487 | reverse complement strand
CTAGCTTCGAGATAATTAAAGGTTCTAGTATTCTACTATCTTTAGATTATAGCTTTAATAGTAATACCTAAGATTAGTAGCTTATATCTACTCTAGTATTATAGTACCTATAATGAGTATCGATATAAAGCTTATAATCTAATATACGGCCTCAAGCTTTATATTATATTACTTATCTAGGTAGATAGTACTCTTTTCCGGTTCGATAAGGAACAACTCAGATCATGGAATTGTCTAAACGACGTCCTTCGCATTACTCTCGGTCCACGCTCTTACTAGCGACGGCAAGTCTCGCTGCCAACGTACGTCGTCTTGTCAAGCGCATAAACCGAGAAGCATGGAGACTACGCTACGGAAGGTGGATGCAGCTCGGAAGGAATCCACCCACTTCCTTCTTCTCATATGAGGGTTGTAGGAGAGTGAGTGACCGGAGACGCGATTCCAGAGGCCTATACAACGAGTGAAGGCATCATGTGGCTAATATGAAGATCACCGGCGGTAGTTCGACGTGCGAGGTGAACGTATTAGTAAGCTGCTGTGTCGGCACGAGCACGCCAAATATGAATCAAGCTTAAAGATGTTTCAAGACAGCACAGCAGGCCGTCGTCTTGTGGAGTGTTCCGCTTTTACAACAGAAAAGACTCCAGTGTAATAAGCCTGGTCTCAGACGGGTTCCTTGCAACTGTGTGCATGGCGTCTCGTTGTTCGTATGAAAGAGCATTCATTGATTAGGGTTGAGGTAGTGTGCATGGCAAATCGTGTGAATCACATCACGGCACAGCACCATAATGTTGTTGATAGCATTAGCGTTCATACATGGCGCATTATTCACCAAAAAGACACCTCGTTGTAGACACTCGTACTCATACACACACACCACACAAAGGCAAATGATCAAGAAGCATAGACCAAATTATTGTAAATATGAATAAAACAAGCACACAGAACAAGATAGATGTATCGACTCTTTTCTCATACCACGCTCCAAACATATCAACATATACAAACAAACACGACCCCAAGCAGGCCCAGTCGGAAGCTACACAAAGATAAGTCTGACACTAATGAATAAGTTTGCTTTCCCCATCTTCAATCCAAACCCAGCAAAACGCAGTGCCGCCTCTGGGGATCGGGGTATACAACTTGTCTCTACAACCCAGAGCGTGGTTCGCTTGAATGCCGGACATCATCAAGTCGTGAAATGGATCATGACTAAATCTAGTATGCAGTAGGAGCCTCGTAGCCCGCGGGCTTCGTTGGGCTTGGGATTGGAGTGACGTAGGCAGTGCTGTAAACTGGTGCCTTCTCAGTGCTGCTGCTGGACTCTGGTGCGTAAGTGTATGCCTTCTCCTCGGACTTGGTCGAGGAAGTCGAGCTGTACACTGACGCAGATGGGTACGTGGCTGGGTAGGTAGCCGCAGGAGTGGAGCTGGAGCTGGAGCTGCTGTAGACTGACGCGGTGGAAGAGTAGATTGGCGAGCCCTCAGTCGAGCTGGAGGAACTGTAGACTGGGGCGCTGTAGACTGGAGCGCTGTAGACTGGGGCGCTGTAGACTGGGGCGCTGTAGACTGGGGCGTATGGGACGCTCTTGGTCTTGGTGTAGGTGGCGAGGGTGCTTGGCTGGGCGACACCGGAGGAAGATGGGTAAGATGCAGCGGTTGGGTAGTAGACGGCGGAGCTGGACTGGATTGGGCCAACACTGTTGTAAGATTCGGTGGGCGAGGCAGCTGGGACCGTAACGTAGACGGTCTCCTTCTCGGTGACGGTGACGGTGCTGGCAACGCAGGTCTCGGATGGGCCGTAACCGGCGTTGGTGACTGGAGAGCCTTGGGAACCGGATGCGGTTGGGTAAGCACCCGCGCCGCTGCCTGCGGTGCTCTTCACTGGGTAGACAGTGACGTAGTTGGTAAGCGTGGAGGTCGACTGGACAGTCACGTAGCCAGTGGTGGTCTCTCCGCCGTAGACTGGGGCGGATTGGGTTCCAGATGATGCACCGTAGACTGGGGCTGACTGAGATCCAGTTTGCGCACCGTAGACTGGGGCGGACTGGGATCCAGATGGCGAGTTGTAGACTTGGGTAGTCTCAGCGGGCTTGGTAGCGTAAACAGTCGAGGTGAGGTAGAGGGTAGAGGTAGACTTGACGGTGGTGGTGATGACGGTAGCGGATGTGCCGTAGCCCTGAGTGTAGGTCAAGGTCTTGTTGGACACCACGTACGAGGCAGTGTAGCCACTTGGGGCGTACGTTGGCCTCTCGGGGGAACCAGTGGAAATTGGTGCGTATGGGATTGGGGTCACTGGAGAGCCCTCGGTCGAAGAGCTCTTGGATGGGTAACCGTAGACTGGAGCAGTCTTGGAGTACGACGCAGAGGCATAGTAGCTGGAGGCCTCCTCCTTGGGGCAGTAGGTGGTGTATACCTCCTCGGTGGTTGTGACGTATGGAGTCTTCCTTGCTGGGCAGTCGGTGACCGTGGCAGCGCACTCGGTGATGGTAATCTCCTTGGTCTTGGTGATGGTAGCAGTGGTGTAGCCAGACTTGCTGGTGGTCACTGGCGAGCCCTCAGTCTTGTAGTAGCTGGAAGCAGTGCCGTATGGGTATGCAGCAGACGAAGAGCTGCTATACGATGCTGGGTAGTAAGGAGCGCTGCTGGAGCTGGAAGAGCTGTACGAGCTTGGGTACGTCGCGGAGTACTCGGTGGCGGAGCTCTCAGTGCAGGTGGTCGACGACGAAGCTGGATAAGTTGCCTCTGGGGAGCTCGAGCTGTAGGAAGCTGGCGACTCTGGGTAGGAAGCAGAGCTGGAGCTGCTGTATGAGCTGGCGCCGCCGTAGTATGAAGCCGTCGGGGCGGTGGTTGGGGTGTATGCCGAGGCCTCGGAAGAAGAGGTCTTCTCGCCACCGTAGGCTGGCGCAACGGGAGCAGAGGTCGAGTTGTAGCTCTCTGCCGTCTCACCACCGTAGGCTGGAGTACCGTAGCTGTCGAAGTCGCGAGCGACGACACCGGCGTTGGCTCCAACCGCAAGTGCGGCGACGAAGGCAATCTTGTTGAACATGTTTGGTAGAATCGCAGGATCGATGGATTGGGTCAAATATTCGGCTGTCCGCAAGGTAGATGCGAAGCTGTGAGGCTAGAAGTCAATTCTGCCTTTTGAATGCAACAACACACAGAAACGACGGGGGTGAGTTGTAATTGCTAATGAGCGTGGGTGTCTACGAGAGACGAAAAGAGTGATGTCGCGAACAGAAGCCTTGGTGAGGAGAGACCAAAGAAAGGGACGGGGACACTTGGGGACGGGTCGTATACAAAAGAGCCAGCGACGCTCGCGCCGTGTTCCCCTGTCATCAATTCATGCTCGGTCTCATCCTGCCGCAATTTAGGAGAAGCAACGGTCACAAAGCTAATCTGTGCGGCTGCTTCGCGGGGCATTGTGATTGGCGCGTACCTGAGCATGGGTCGGAAGAGGGATTGGCCAAGCTCACGGCCCCGGCTATACCGCTTAGCGGAGAGGCGCAGGCCACAGTGGGTGGGTGGCCCTCGGCGAGCACAGAGCGCGGTCTTCTACGCGCTCAGCTCAACTGTCTGTCCTCATTCGCTGGTCTAGCCCAAGCGGTATTTAGATCCGGCGTGTTGCGTGTGACCTGTTGAAAGCGTCGGTTGTCCGTTGTCAACGTCGTGAGAGCTTGTATGGCCACCCGACTTACAGCAAATTGATCAGACCCGCCATCTTGTTGCGTCCTCGTCATCATGCAGATAGTCGGCGTCCCATGATCTTGGACCCAGACGAAGATCAGGGCCAAATTGCGCAGGTCTGCGCCTGTGGTGCGAGCGAAGTTCTGCCTCGTCTGGGTTGCGCTGCAATGCCGCCATGCCACGCGCCTAGATGCACAGCTGCACAGCTGCCGTGAAGACATGTTCTGATCAAACAGCAGACGCACGTCCTCACCGCCGTCGACCCATCATCGACATGGCGTCGTTGCGGCTTCCGTCGTACACCCAACACAACATGAATGTTTCAAGCCGCAGTATGGCTCTCGGCATTTCGTCGAGCTCGCGTCTTTTCCGTTCAGGAGGTGGAGGTCCAGCCCGTCGAACACAGCAACAGCGCCGGCGTGGGGCGGTACCTTTCGAGCCTATCGTAGTGCGATTCTCGCTTTGATGAGCGACGAGCGATCTCGCCTAGTCTGACGTTGGCGTACGGATAGCCTGATACCATGATTAGACAGCCTCAGGCGTGCTCAAGCCTCAAGCTAAGCGCTCTATGGCGATGCATCTCCGAGGTGGAGCTCCGCACGCTCCCGTTGTCCCGACGCCGGAGTGGAGTGTCTTCCTTGTTCACTACTGTCCTTATAACATGGCGATGACCCTGCGGCTCCTTCGCATGCGCAGAGCTGCACATGTGGCGGTGTAGCGGAGACTGCGAAGCATCCGGACGGCGTTTCAGCAACACCACGTGCAGCGGCATTCTGCAAGGCAGGCCTGCCTTGCTGCAAAGACAATCGTCACATCGGACTCCCCGGGAAAGTCAGAGAGCCACCCTGGCCGAGCATGGCGACCTCACCTGTGAAGTGGCCGAGACGCTCGTTTCAAGCCGCTGTAAAGAGCGGTGGTCGAGTCGACGAGTGCCTTTGAAACAGGCGCGGAGGGGGAACAGGAAGCGCGGTGTAGACTGATGATGCGAGGATGACCTGGCAGGCCCATCGGCGTCGTCTTGACAACGCATTGGTGGTGAAACGATAGAGGATGTGTGTTAAGTCTACGTCGAAGGAAGCAGAAAGACTCATACGAGTTTTTAACAACGTTGTCATCAAGCGAGGAATGTACGGTCATGTCCCCTCCACGTGTATCCCTCTGGAATGCACACCAATCCATCAGACCTCACCTCTCCCCATTATCCCCAATCCTCCTCTCACAATCACCGCGAAGATCCATGCACAAAGGCGAACAAGTTCCCACTTCCCCACTCGAACCTCCAACGAACCATCGATACCACAACTTATATATCCGGGATCTCCCAGTACGACCCCGGACCCTGGCGGACTTCAGCTCATCATGTGAAACACTCCAAGCGAGCATGTACATGCACTACTAATCACCGCACAGATGGGACTTGCTTCAACCTAGCCCAGCGGTTCTAGACTGCAGGTCTGCGGTATACTTCGCTTACGGCCTCAATGCTCCTTCATACATATACGCGCCATGCTCAACATTACTCTTGCCGGAAATACAGCAGAATGAGTCATACACATCAAAGCACCATCACCGGCAACCGACTCCCACTCCACCTCGGATCCAAAACTTTCGTATTCGTCTGATCAAACTCATGCAGAGTCCACCAACGACACGCTCGGAACATTAATATTATCCAAATTCCCGCTGCACTCGCACTCGCACTCACGCTTCCTTCCTCCTTCTCATTCCCTCCAAACCCTACGCTATCCCCAAGCCCACCGTTTGTCACAGGAGAGTTCGTATCCTGACTCACGGTATGCTTCACCGCCTCCGGGAAGATCTCCTTAAAGTATATATTCATCAACTGCTTCTCCTCATCGCTTTCAAGAGTGTTCAGCGAACTGTCCGGAACAAGGAGAAGATCCAGCATAGTGGACATGTGTGCCGTAAGAACCTCGATCACAGCGGCTTCACTACAAGTCTTGGTGAGGAAGGTGTCAATCTTTTCGATCGTAGTATGTACGGTTTCCTGCATTGTGATGTCGATAGCGTCTTCTTCGTCGACCCAGATCGGGGAGAGGTAATTACTCCCTTCGACGCGGATCAAAAATAGGTGGGGGAAGGTTGAGGGGATCCGGCTGAAAGAGGAGGAAGCGGCGACAGAGGCGACGTGTTTCTGGAAATCGCGCATCAGAGCGCAGCAGTTGAAGGTATCGACCCAAGCTCCGTGGTACGTGGGATTCGGAAGCATTCTGAAATTCGAGCCTCGAAGGCGGAAGACTTGGCCCAGCATCGCGATGATTTCAAAGTTGATTGAGCGGATGTGTTCGCTCGCTTTCAGAAATTTTTGGGACGCGGTGTTGCTTGCAATGCAAGTACTTCAATGTCTTGCGGATACTCCTCTCATCGCCAAAATTGAGGCGGAAGGCTGTAGTCTTGCCTCTATCGTCCTTGGCGTCGAAGATACTGGGCACGGTGCCGAATATGATCTGCTTCACGGCGAAGTTGGGGACGACGCGGTTGGGTTTGTAAGTGTTTGTGAAGTTAGGTCCGGTGCGGACGAAAGAGACGACGATCCCGAGGAATCAAACGGTGGAGGACGTGAGAGCGAATCCGTTTCCTTCGGCGCGAAGATTCCCTTTTCGCTGGATCGAAGACGACCCGGGACATGCCAAGCATCACCGCCATCTCGACGATTTGGCAGAGTGCTGATGTGGCGTAGGGCCGGAGCACGGCTTCTGGCATAAAGTCCCAGTTGCGATCGCGGCCTTGGAGTTATACGCACATGGAGTACTCCGGTGCTTTGAAAGGCTTCTCGCCAGCCCGTGGTGGTGCGCCTTCCCGTCGTTCTTTATCCCACTAGCGAGTGTCGGCTTCGTTCTTCTGCAACATAGCCAGCAGCGTGACCCAACTTGCCCGCTCATCATCAGTCGTATGAGCTCTTGTAAAGAACGATCCCGAACCGTCCTTCTCCTTGGGCGCATTGACCGGATTCCAAGAAAGAGTAAGCTCTTTACTCTCCTCCGTGCCTTCCACACTGTGGATCTTGGCCCCTTTCCACTGGTCCGCGGTTGTTTACCGGAGTCGCCACGAAGAACACTGGAGTCTTAAATGCCACGGCGGAACGAAGCTCCTCAAGGACAAAGTGTCGCCGCCGATGCTTCACCCATGGCCCTATCACGCTCTGCGCGCATTTGCGATACCCCTCTGCTGTGGAGATGTACTGTTGGAAAGCTTGCGCCACGGACAGAAAGAATGCGATGATGGCGATGACCAGAGAGACGTCACCAAGGATGTCGGCGGAGCTCATCGTGGCCTCAAGTGTCTTGTCTGCTCAGCGGCAGACGTCAGTTGGCGATCCAGGCTACGAAGGAGCCGCAAATGCAGACTGCGACGGCGATGTCGAAGCGAAGAATCCATCAGACCACGAAAACGTCAATAATATAAAGTATCCGAATGTACGCTCAGCTGAAGGTCCAACGTTCAGCCTCTGCCGATGAGCTTGGTGGATCTTGTACTGCATCTAGCCAATAGTGAGCTCCGCTTGTTTCGGGAAGGGAAGGAGCAGATCGTGGCGGGCCTCACGCTGGCGTAGCTGCAGGTGTCGTAGAACAGACGAACCCAGACTTGTGAGGAAATAATGTGTATGACGTTCTACCTAAGGCTTTCACCACTCGTGTAATGACGGTTATGCTCTTTGCCGTGCAACGCGGGCCTCCTAATGAGCCGCCCTCGACCGACCAACGCCTTCGCTAAACCGACTGCCAAGGGTATCATGCAACGCGAAAAACAATCCAATATCTTATCTTCTGCTTCATAATGATCATGCCTGCTCAGCCTGCCTGACTTTGAGTTCTTGCTCTTCTTTCTCGGCAATCTTGCGCATGTCAAGAACAACCTGGACCTTATTCATGATGGTCTCAAACTGCTCGATGACCGCTGGTGTAGGCAGAGGTATCAACTCTGGCACGCCAACGCTTTGTAGTATTCCAGCAATCTTCTCTGTCTGAATGGTGCTCTTGGCTGTTCGAGGCTTACTCAATTTGTCTGATGCGAACGAGATGCCACTGGGCAGTTTGTCGGTGGTCTGCACCACGCCGAAGCGAGCCATGTCGGCTTTTGAAAGGTCTGTAGGTAGTACGCTTTGAGGTGTCGCTGATGGGAGGGAGTCGCGTGTCGGTCTGCGAGAAGGCATGCCACCGTCTGACTGCCCGGCGATCGAATCTCGAGGCCGCGCAGACATTGGCGCCGTGCCTGGCATACCATCGTAGGCGGGATTGCCAGTGGGTCTGAGGCGAGGATTCTTCTTCAGGCGATCTTGAGCCAATAGTTGCTGCCACAGTCCAGTCAGTGCTTGTGATGTATTGTATTGGTAGCTGTTGGTGTTCGGCGTAGGGTGGTCAAGTCGTCGTCGAAGCTCCTCACGTTGACTGTCCAGTGTAGCTTGGTTCAGCATGATACGCTGCAGCTCGCCCAGCAAGACCGACTCCTCATCGACTTCGTTCGCTCGTCTGTAGAGGTGACCTTCGGCGAGTCGCTTCCTGGAGGTTTCCTGCTCGCGCTTGAAGTTGGACAAAGTCTCGTATTGCCCATAGTCTGCCGCAGTCATGGACGAGATCGGGGTGGCCAGCGTGAGCAGAGCAGCGGAGATTGTGTAGAAGCGAGCCTTCATGTCCTCCATCGTGCGCTCTGAGCCTAGGAATTCGTAGTGATCTGCCACGACGGGCCATTTCCCATTGCACTCGCGGTATAGCGAGACCAAGTAGTCCGTCTCTTCCTTAGTCCAGCCGTCGGTGGTGAGATGTTTCTCGTAGACGTCGGCGTCGTACTCGGGCGCTTCAACCGCGACGTTGTATTGCGCAAAACTGCGACTCGGGTGGCTTTCGTCGCGCTTTGCTCGTTCCCATCGCCGGACGAATGGTAGGTCAGACCGCTCTGTCGCTGGAGTCTGCGTCCATCGCGCTGCTCGACGAGGTCGTGCGAGCGCCATGTTGTGTGATGATGGAGCTGGCTGAAGTGTGAGATGCTTGGACTTTCATATGATGACGGGACGAATGGTGGCCCTTTCTCGGGCGAGCTCTCCGTCCTTGCGGAGCAAGAGCAACAGGACTTCACTTTCACACCAACCACATACCTGCATCTACATTGACTTCTTCCTGAAGGCCTGGCAAGTCACGTCAAGCGACTGGCGAGAATATGTCTTCGGAAATACCGGCACGCAGCAAGTCTGAGCACCAACATGCCCGCTCGAATCTCTCTTGAGACCGCATCGTTGGCCAGTCCATCGCGGACTTGGCCCATGCTGCTTTCCTGTTGTCATTGACAGCTGTGCATGATCTTGTCTGGTTGGTTCCAGGACCTCATCGAAGGATGTCGCAATCCATTCCATCGCTGAAGCTCATCAGGAAGCAGGCAGCTCAGACGCATGCCATTGTGCTGGGCAGGCGGGAGAAAGCGTCATAACCGGAGCTGCTATGCTGCACTGACGCTATACAGACTTTGTGGCTACTTGCCTTCGCCAATGGAGGTATGCGATGGCCCCGCGTACTGATGTTGTGGCCCATGTGCCTTGGACCTCGCTGCCTTGGACCTTCGTCGCTGCAACATCGCAGATATAATACAAGTGCTCGCTTGACTTCAGAGCAACGAAAGGCGACCTGGGGCATTCTTCGTCCCCACGCAGCTTCTGTATTACAGTCAATGCTCGTTCAGGGTCTAGGCCCGACTCTTGTCTACTCAATTCATAATCGCGGACAACCTAACCAACAACAAGCTCCACGATGTCCTGCAAGAAGACCTTCATGCTGGCACCGTCGAGGCGATAGATTCCTTACGCGTCCTTGGAGTTGCAGCTGCACAAAGAGGAAGACGGGTAGCATAGGCCCCATACCGAAAGGCGGTTGGTTTTGTATATTTCAGGTCTGATTGCTCTAGAGGGAACTTAAATGAGGTATTAGTCGTGCCGGAGAGTGGTATGTGGGACGCTTGGCAATACGGAATCTCGAGCGCCTCGTCGAATGCCAGCAAAAGCCACTGCCTCGAGGTACCAGAGTGCAGCTACAGACTGAGGGAACGTGGCACCCTGGACGAAGGCACTTCGTGTCGCTAAGCCTGTTTGACGCCTTCTCACTCGAAGATCGGCCATTTTCTGCGTCAAGCCTGCATTCACCGCGCTTGTGCACCGCGCTTGTGAGGCACAATACGTGTCATCTGCCTTCTTTGCAGCAGGTGCGCTTTCCACACAGATCTACATTCATAGCGCGGCCTCTTCTTCTCTCCACAGTCTTCGGTCGGACATTACCACGCACATCGATACAGAGAGCACCGCCAACATAATCAACGAGCACCACGGAGCACAACCGCCACCACCTCAGCCAATCTAGCTGCCAATATGACAGAACAACTACCAGCAAGTATGCGGATCAGCTTCGTCGACGATGCGGCCGTCAATCCCTCAGCTGCGCTTCGGAACATGCCATCCTCCTTCCCCACTACCGGCCTGTACAATCCTGTCATGGTGACAATCAAGGTCACCGGAGGGGCCAGCAAACAAACATTCGTGGTGCCGAAAGATCTCCTCTGCGCTAAGTCTGCTTACTTTGCGAGCGCCTTCACAAAAGAGTTCAGCGAGGAACGCAATCTCGAGATAGCGCTCAAGGACACTTCCAGCTGGGTGTTACGAGTACTGGTCAACTGAGGTCGAATCTGCCTATAGGAGGACGACAAGTTAGGTGCCACAGCCAAGCGAAAGTTCGACGATGTGAATGCGAGCGCTCAAGAGCGCAGACGAGTGTCAATCTTCCACCGTGAAGCCAGCGCTGGCTTACAAATTCCATCTCGCCGAGTTAGCGAGATGCCACCACCAACGGTCACGGTCCTAAGGATCGTGATTAGGGCATGGTCCCTCGTATGATGACGGACCGCTCAGATCTGTGCAGACCCACCAATCCCGTAAGCTGGCCATGGGCTTGGCGGATCGAGTTGTATGTATTCACAGACCAATACGACACACGCGACCTACGCATGATGGTACTCGAGCTTATCCAGCTCAAGACGTACATCCTGCGTATCACTTCGTTCTCGGGTGCATGGTGGCCGCCAAGGCTCATAAAGGCGCCATGAAATGTGGTGCAGCTTGTGATCCATGTATTGATCTGGCAGATCACAGGCCGGAAGACGCTAGTTACATCCTCTGCCAGTGCATCACGTACCATGAACATGGAGGAAATCAGGTCGAGGCATCACGCTGCGAGAATAAGTGGAACCGGCTGTGGCGGGACTATCTCACGAAGCCGAGAGGGAAGGGTGGGAGCTCCAATGTCCCTGCCTAATGGACAGAGCCAATTTTGCAAGGGGCATTGGTCCTGAGGCGCTTCATCTTACTCTCGAAATCAGAGTCGGACGCCGGATATGACAGCTCGTAGCTACGTGCCTAGGAAGCCAGCGACTTCGAGAAGGCGATCGGCGCTTCGCCTGTGAAAGTATCCGCACATGCCATGGAGCAGCTCGACAAGCGCTGCGTAACAATCCGAAAAGGGTCCAGTATCTACTGAAAGTGACTCCTATGCCGCAATTATGGCAAACAGGAAAAAGAAGAAGCCGGTCCCCACCAACGCTGGTGGCAGAGAGGGCACTTACTCAAATCGCATACTAACGCTGGTAGCAGAGAAGTGATGTCACGGGTCTTGATGTCAACGATGGTGATACAAAGTGAGACCCTGTGCTGGTATTGCTGACGTGAAGTCAAAGCGAAGTGGTCAGTTATGAACAGTCTGGGTCGACGAAGTGAAGCTCGCTTGCGATCGCACGGTCTGGAGGGAGGCGCCTTGCGGGAAAAGAAGGGGATTTGCACTGCCCACGGGATATCACATGCATCTCCGCTCTGCTCTGCAGGAGAGCTGTACACAGTGATTGGCCGTGACCCCATGACCTGTGAGTGGTATGCTATCGGACGTGAAGCTGATGCATCGGATACGCCAAACTGAACCCAGCCGTCGATCCCAGCGAAACCAGCGTTGATCCTGCTGGAAGATATCTCGTCGTATCATTTTTAGCAGAAGCCGTAGCGGTAGCCGTCGCGGATATTTGTACAACTCCTATTGATCGTACATAGTGTACACGCCGGCCAATTTCCGCATTCCACCTCCTCTGTCCTAGCCTCCCGCAGCTCACCTGTCACACCTCCTTCTCCTCCCTCGTCCCCCTCCAATAGGCCCACCCACCCGCCACAGCATTCACCGCACAAAGTCCCATACTCGCACCTCTCACAATGCCCCTCGCGCCAAACCTCTTCGACAGTGGGTAACTTCTCCTCCGCGCCAACACAAAGTACGCCATCGACCACGCCGACATCAAGCCAGCGCTATCCTTTTTGAAGCCTTGAACGTTCAGGTATGAGGAGAAGAGGAGAATGGGCGGGAAGAGCATCGGTAGTGTTTGGAACGGTCGCATGTGTTGGGCAGTTATGAGAGTCGCGAGGAGGACGGGGGGGAGGGGGTTCTCTATATCCAGACTTTAGCATACACACTTTACATGGCATCAATGGTGAGCCTTACCTCCCCATGCTTTCGCATATTGGAAGACGCCGCGCTTTGCATCTTCTGCGTCTGGGACTTTCGATGGCATTGGCATTTTGTCGGTCGTTACAATCCGTGGAGGGCTGGTGTGTGCGCGCCGTTTCGCCGGTTGCTCCTTCAGCCTTAGCGATCGTGTGTACTGAACATGAACAGCACTGCTCTGCGATGATTGTGCGCAATGAGGTGTCACGAGACAGGTCTGCTGAATGAAGTGAATATCAAGATGCACAGACGTCATGCAAGCACAGGCGCTCGGCGGGCTGTGGCTTCGACCGGGTTGTGGCAGATGTCGACTTCCGAATGGAGATCTGGCATCAATCAGCACATGCGCTCAAATCTAAATCAACAAACTGTCAAAAACACAACATACACTCTTGCTCACTTCTTGGAAACCTCCGGTCTTCACGAGATCCTGCAACGAACCATCGAACAAGACCTTCGCGGATCGTGGACACCCCACGCTCATCCTCCGCCGCAAAGGCATCAACATAAGATCGATACAACCTGTACTCTGATCCCATCACACGATGCCCGACGAAACGAAAGCGAATGGATCCGCTTCGAAAGATCACCACAAACACGACGACGGCGCTTCATCCCGCGCCTTTACAGTTGAGCAGAAAGCAGCAGTACTACGAGTGAAGAAGTGCAAAGCGACAGATTTCTACGACATCCTCGGCCTCGAATCAGTACGGACGACATGCAGCGACAGCGAAATCAAGAAGGCGTATCGAAAACTATCGCTACTTACACATCCGGACAAGAACGGATACCCAGGCGCAGACGAAGCTTTTAAGCTAGTCTCGCGCGCATTCCAGGTCCTGAGCGATAGCGATAAGAAGCAAAAGTATGATAAGTTTGGGGGAGATCCGGACAATCGCTTCTCGGGCGCGAGTGCGAGTGGTGCGAGTCCGTTCTCAGGCTTCGCGCAACAACGAGGTGGAGGTGGGAGAGGGCCCATGTTCGAGGAGGAGATAAGTCCCGAGGAGCTGTTTAGGCAGTTTTTTGGTGGTGGTGGAGGCATGGGAGGACCATTCGGTGGGATGGGTGGTGGAGGGTTCGGTGGGCCGGGATTTGTCTTTAATATGGGCGGTGGACCTGGAATTCGTGTGCATCAGTTTGGCGGAAACCGTCCCAGGAGGAGACCGCATAATCATGAGAACCAGGAGCCGGCATCACCACTTCAAGCGCTGCAGGGGCTACTACCGCTTCTGTTGCTGTTCATCTTACCACTGCTATCGTCCCTCTTCTCTGGCTCGACACCGTCTGGTCCGGGCATGCGCTTCGATACTGCAGTACCACCTCATACACAACAACACACCACACGCGGTCTGAAAGTCAACTATTGGGTGAATCCGGTCGAAGTCAAAGACTTTACAGGCAAACAATGGAAGCAACTCGATTCGACCGCGGACCGTAAATACGTCAACCAGCTCAGCTCGGAATGCGAACGGGAGCAAAGTCAACGACAACGTTTAGCGCAAGAAGCGCAAGGGTTCTTCTTTACGGATCAGACCAAGATGGACCAGGCGCGGAGGATGAAGATGCCGAGCTGTGACAGATTACAGAGTTACGGATTGAGATTGCCTGGGTATTAGCGAGTTGGTTGAGCGATTATGAACATGAGCATTCTTCTCTGACGACTTTGACAGTGTTTATGTCCTTCCGCACGCTGCTTCGTGACTCGTATTGTGGCAATCATGAGCGCTTCCAAGTTGTCGCATTAGAACCCTGCGAGGCTGAGGCGCAATCGTCCAATATATTGGTGAATCCGATGCAGCTTGTCTTCATCTGCTTATACTAACCTTAGCATCCCTTGCGTACCGACCTGAGGCGGATTATTCATTCTCCGCCGTCACTATCAGGATGGATAACACGCTCACAATCCGAAATGCCGAAATGCAGTCTCTCGATCGAAGTGCAATCTTGAATTAGAGGTCTGAGTTTTCGACTCAGGGACATTCAGCGTATAGCGTAAATTCGCCTAGTAAGGGCATCCCTAAATGCTCGGTCTTTGCTTTTGGAGCCGTGGCTGACTTCAAGAGGTTAATAGTAAACTCAACCAATCGCGCCTTGAGATATGATCATCAATGCTCGATCTCAGGATACCAATTCCTCGGCAACGAAGCTAAAGACGCAATGTCAACATCCAGCGTCCAAGAATCTTGGGACTAAACTCACCTCCTCCGGGTACACATCATCGGAGCCGGCAAAGCCATACTCCTCCACGAGAGCGAATTCTTCCAGGCATCCAGCTGTTCGACGAGCACGAAGCACTGCTTGTCACCCGCATAGTTGTCTTCCTTAATAGAATCTCTGAGCGATGAGAGCTTGGGTCTTGACATAAAGTTGGATCGATAGGCAGCGGCACGATTTCATTTTCGCTATAATAATTGACAGCACATCCCGCAAAACTTGATCCAAACCGTGTTTGAGCGAACGCGGTCTCGCGTATACATCGGAAAACGCAATGACTCTCCCAACACCGCGAAATCCAACTCAGCTTTAACGGACTAAGTAGCACTTTCTGCTGCTACGAAACATCGGATATTCGGACGCCCAAGGACATCGCAAGTCTGTCCTGGACCGAGTATAAGAAGTTTTGTTCCAATCTTGTCCAGTCTGGTCGGAATTAATGGTTTTCCATCGACAAGAACAAGCCCTGGGTTGTTTGTTGTGTCCACCAGAATTGCGACAACTGACTATTCCAACGTCATGAAGTCTTTTGACTTCGAGTGTCGCATGCAAGATAACGTCTTTGCCGGTCTATTGCATACTGAGGTTGCACATAGTCTAACGATGTAATGAAAGACTCATCTTCACCCCAACTCTTCTCTCTAGCACGGAATCATCGTAGCTTGGTTCAATGTCCTCCATGCCTTTGAGAATCGGGGGCTTATGGAGTGGTTGAGATGGCTGGAAGAGGGATGTTTCACAAACGAGAATGTCACGTGTGGGACGAAGTAGAAACGAATCCCTTCCAACGCTCTTCGTCAAGATTTGCAACTTCGTGGGATTCCCATTGACGTAAGCCTTCTCCACTGAAGGGAGCCAGGATGTGACAACATATGATTAGCAGCCAGTGAGGTCAGATACGCCGCTGCTTCCAGCATCGCGAATAACGTACTTTTCGGAATTGAATCGCGATACAGAGCGCTACATCTATCAATTGAAGGTCCTGCGAAGCTGAGTAGTCAGACACGCTCACCCAGCGCGTTTGCTGTTCATGGCGGAAACATGACCTACAGGGGTAACCTGACCTGCTAGAGACCTCAGGAATGTGCAAGTATCTCAGCTTCGAAGAGAAGGAAGCCCTGTACGATGAAACCAACCGACCACCTATAGTCAGATTCCCACGAGACACAAGTTCGCCGTTTATGTTGAGATGCTTGATGATCCATTGCGATGATTCAGTGATAATACACAGCTCATGACTCGAATGTAACATTCACCCAGCCTATTTAGTAGAGTCGGTTACTCTGTCTCTTCAGAGCCGACTACTTTTTCCGCAATTCTCAAGGAGACTGATCATGCGTTTATCTCCTCGCTGTTTTGTGATCTCTAATGGAGTCGTTTGTTCTATCTGCGATCCCCGCATTCGCGTGCTGCTTGGGTTGGCGCCACGTGTTAGTAGGAGATCTGCTACTTCGTGTTTGCCTAAAAGGCAAGCTTTGTGAAGTGGCGTGCCCCTGAGGAGAGATTGTCTTAATCGGCGGGCAATAGGATGTGCGAATTGAATGGCGTTCACTGGTGCACTGCTAGACAGGAGCAACCGTATGACTTCCAGCTCGTCTCCTTTCCGTTCAACGGCATAGTGCAGAGTGTCGCCATCCTGGGCGTTCGCCCCAGCTTCTAGTAGCATCTTGATTGTCTCCAGTGGACCGGCCTGGACAGCCACGGACAACGGCGTTTCGCTAGACGTCGACATGGCATGCGGGCTAGCGCCGCGTTGCAAAAGTTCCTCGAGGAGTTTCGGTCGATCAATTGCTAGGCTGTAAAGAAGCACTCAGATTTTATATAGTTATAAGGCGTAGGTGTACTTACCAAAGCAAAGATGGCACTCTCCCACCTTGAAGTGCCTGGTCGATTGGCCAGCCGTGTTCTAAGAGTTCAAAGAGGAAGCTGTTGTCCTCTTGTAGAACGGAAGCTTCGACAACGTCCTCATCAGGACTAATTCCAGACTCTAACAGCTCAATGAAAGGCGCAAGCTTCTCCTGTTGAACGCAATAATTCAACAAAGGCGAGACAGCCATACCTGGGTTCTGTTTGCGGAAGTCCGCAAGTGCGACCAGTAATGCATCTTCCGTATAGTTGTCAATGCAGCTGCACAAATGCTCATACGGCGATTCTTCGAAAATTGCAGAAAAGTCGGCCATGTCTCTGAGTTGATGTTTTGAAAACAGCGAGGAGGATTGGAAGGCGAACGTCGGGGGTTTTAACTTTTGGTGTCATGATCGTCGGCGTTTTCCCCACCTCTCCTCTCCTCTGCTCTGCTCTACTCTACTCTACTCTACTCTACTCTACTCTACTCTACTTTGCACTACTTTGTTTTGCTTTGATTCAGTCAGTGATTTTAAGTTAAATATGGTATCTTCCCAGCACGCCCTCTCCGAACAATTCAGCTCGAGTCCTCCGCATTGCTACAATGGCGACGAATCGTTACATTCAGCTAAAAAACAGAGGTCAACTCCTGGAAGTTGAGATGGATACAGCGAAGATTTACTGCCGGGCGGCCCGGTCGCGATCGGCACGAGAAATCTGAACTCGTGTAGTGGTCTCGTTATACTCGGAGCCGAAGCAATTATTCTTGCCCATATTGCACCACTGCCACCGCACCCTCTCGGAGCTAACCCCCAGCGGCCTAGCCTTCCAGGCGAAGGAGAAACGCATTTTAAAAGCATATTGAACGTGGTGCAGGAGCTTTACAAGAGCAACAAATCACAATTTCCAGCCAAAACAACATCTTGGGCAATCTTCGGGAGATTTGAGGGCCAAGTGGCGATGCCCGAGAAGCTGGAAATCGCCAAGCAATACTTTGCTTCATTAGGACTGCCAACGAAATGCGCGCAATACGACATAGCGAAAGCTTCGGATCGGACAAACCCTGCGGCCGGTACGGTCATTGGCGTGTTGCAGGGGCGAAAGGTGTATCTGTACGTCGAGGACCAGCTCAAGGACAGTATCGATTTCAACCAGTTCACCCAGCAAGCACGTGCAACACCATCGACACCATCCGTTGAAAGCCAGGCAACTATAGCCAGTGCATCTAGTTCGACTGGCCAAACACTAACGAGGCCAACTGTTCAGACGCAAGGGTTCTGGGCATTCTCCACCAGGTTGAATCAGTTTTCCTATCGGACCCGAGATAATCAGCCAGTGGAACAGTCACAATGGCCTCAACTTACCGGCAGACACCTAGTCATGATTGCAGAGACCAGAAGAGCTACAGGCTATGACTTTGACTCCAAAAAGTGGTTCGACGGTGGAAACGGGCAACAGTGGTGAATTTATGAGTGTCTACAACACGCCCAACATATCGGCGTTTGTTCATCGGCTATTATTACGAGCTCATATCAATTCCGGCCTTTATCGTTCAAGTCATCGGTAGATATTAGGAATCGAATAGCTTTGATGACGATTCCGTAAGACATTTCGAACTTGATCCATTCCTCTGGCGGGTCGTTGAGCTTGATCTCGACAGCTCTAGTATTGCCTTGGCTGAAAGGGCATTCGATGGTTAAGAAATCGTTCTTCGGCAAAACTTCGGGGTTCAGAAAAGTGAGAACAGCTTTGAAGTCCACGCTGATCAAGCTAGCATTCCCGGAAGACTCGATCGTAACATGTTTTCCTATTAACGTAAGCTTTTGTGAAACCCATTTGCGGGAGAACACATTTCACTTGAGAGAGGCGGAACTCCAGAGAGCCTCGCTGCAGGGAAATCCTAACGTAATTCGAAGGCGGCGTCAACCAGGTTCGCAGGATGCGAAACTCCGCTACACCACCTTGTCAAATCCTGTAGGAAACCGGCCTCCTGTATTTTTGCCATACGATTAATAGTCGCGTAAAGCACGCAAAGAATTGACAGATCTAAGTCGATCGTGTAACCCACAGACATCAATATGCGTCGCGCACGACCGCGAATGCTGCGTCTTCCAGAGCTGAATCGCCTATCGTCGCTGGATAGAAGTGTAATCCAGCTTCTGATTTTGAGCTTGAGATGATGGTATGTGGTCTGTTGGCCATCTTCAAACTGGTAGCGTGCTTGCTCCAGCATTTCGTAGAACTCGACGTTTTGGCCGCGCCTTGCATAACGCAAAGGCCATTGCGTGGCCGTCACGGGCCAATACGCGCTTGTCGGGAGCGAAAAAGCTATTTAGTCTAGTCCAGAGTAGAGCAGAGCAGAGCAGAGCAGATTGAGTAGTTTCCGATGAGCCCGTGTCGAACATCCCTGCATGTCTCCGAGAGCGGAACACAGTGGGCTGCAGGCCAGATGGCCGAGTGGCCAGTTACCTGGCACGCAGCACTGGGTTAAAGCAGCTTGCGCAACACATCTGACTCTCCACTACAACGACGAGGTCTCTGCGTCCGTCAGACCGGAGCCACGATCCTCCCTGTTTTGCGGTCGGCGGATACGGGCTTAAACTGTGTCCAACAGGCACTGTCACTGGACATCTGCTTCCCTACAGATGTCCACTAGCGCGAGAAAAGGTTTGCCTCGCCATGGAGGCTTACTGCTAGTAGATCATAGCAAGCGGTGTACGCAGATGCAGGCCTGGTTTCGAGATCCAGGATTAATCATAGTAAGCGGTTCTAGATATACGCAGATGCAAGCCTAGTTTCGAGATCTAGGATCACGTGTCGAAGAACGGTCTAGGTAAATACCGGAACCTAACTCCTATATAAGCTTATTAAAAGGTTCTTAAGTATAGAATACTTATAACCTAGAATAAGGACTAAAGTTAGTATAATTCCTAGTATTTAAGTAGATACTAAACTAGGATTTAGAGTTAGGAGTTTACTCTCGTCTACTAACTACTAGTTATTAAAGTAGTAGTAGATATTCTATATTTACTAACCTATAGCTATATATATAGGTCGAAGATTAGAAGTATTATATATAACTCTTTTTTAGAGCTACTAAGTATATACGTGCAATTCGTTAATTCGACGGCGAATCGAGTATACTAGTCGTATTCTCACCTGCTCCATACAAGGATGTTGCCTGGCTCGGTAAAGTCTTGTCTAGCACTAAGGACCTCGGCCTTCGCAGGGGTCGCAGCAGCCTTCGCGATTGTACCGTGTGCTACCGTGACAGTGGATTGCATTATCGCACATCAGGTAGATGCCGTCCCTCCGGTGGGAAGCCTTGTGAGTTCATGATGTATCAATAATAAGTCGCATCAGAGACCAGAAGTAAGTCTGAAGAAGAGCCTGAGCAGACGCCGATGATGACCGCTCCCCAGCCGGTAACGACTCCATCGTATTCTTATGGATTATCTTGTCCATCGTGCTCAGTCCAAACATCAAGTCCCTACCAGCACTGGCTGTTCCATACGCCAGCAAGCTGTCAGTATTCTCAGGAGCGCTCGCCCACCATCAATTTCTGAGCCCTTCGCCGAACGAACCTGTCATGAGCCCGAGGGCAACCGTCAAGGACGACGATAGAAGTAACCCATGTATACACATCTACTCATCCTCTACGGACACGTCGTCGCCGCACCCTCGCCTCTGATCATCTTCGTCATCGCCTGGAGCAGACTGATACCCATCACGGCGCTTCCAAAGAAGATGCACACATAACACGCATACGTCTCCCATGTGCGCCGCCTCGTGAGCTTGACGAAGCACAGCGGTGGCAGAATGTAAGCCAGAGCGCAAGCACTAGTCGCCCCAACGAGCTCGAACACCACACCCAGATCGCAAGTGATCAATGACATGCCCATTGCGCTGACAACCAGGGAGGTTGTGAAGATCAGGTGGCGATTTGGCTGGTATGCTTCGCCGGGGAAGTAGTATTCGGTCATGACCTCGCGGCAGACGAAGCATTCTAGGGGGAGGGTGGTGAGCATGTTGAGTCCAAAGCATAATCGGGCGATGTTGACCATGAGGTTGTCTGTGGGGAAGTTGTTGAGGACGTTGCCTTGGGTCATGTCACCGAAGACGAGGTAGCCGCTAAGGGCCATTGTGATGCAGGCCACCATTGAGATTCCGGTGGAGTAGTGGGTGACTTTGGCGAAGCGATCCATGGTGGGCGTCCGGAGAGATCCGTAGATGAGAAGGCTGTTATGGTGACAGACGAAGGCAAAGGAGATGACGCCAATGGCCTGGAAGAAGCCGTCGTTGATCATAAGACTGCCTTTGAGTTGGCCGCGCATGGCTGATGGGAGGAATGGGCCTTGTGTCACGACTGTGGTTATGATGATGAGCATGCTGATCAATGCTAGGGTGCTGGCTTTTGCAAGCTGAAAGATATCAGCCAGTTGGATTGGACCGTCGAATTGAACACTCACCATAGCAATATCTCTGTAAAGAGAAAGAGGATACGAGATTCCGAGAGTAAATAGTACAATTATCGCTCGTCGATCTGTCAATAGTCCGAGGAACGGTATTGAGTGTAGTGAAGGGAACAGCGCAGCCAGCACACGCGGTATGGTGTCTCCGATGATGATACAGAAGGCTACCATGCCTCCAAAGGCGAATGCCCATTGTGCCACTGATATCGCGACAAGACCAGACTTGCCGAAGCAGTGCTCCATTGTAGCTTGGAAGGAGTCTGTTCCGCTCAACTTGGAGTTCTTGACAATAAGCCGAATGGTCCAGTCCACGGTGATTGTCAAGATGATGAGCAGGACGATGCCGCTCAGCAGACCAGCCTGCTTGAAGGCGTATGGCTGTCCGATGATGCCAGCTCCAATGATGCTGTTCGCCATGTTCATGAACGCGCTTCTCATGTTGCTCTTCGGCCGTGTTGGATCCAGCGCATCGGCTTCGAAGTCGTTGGCCAATGTTACGCTCGGTGCCTCAATGCCAGTGAGCAAGGGCGCTCGCTGCTGTCTTCCACCATCATGGGAGGCATCGCCGCCCAGGTAGTCTTCCTCTTCTATCCAGTCCACAGGTGGCCCCGACCCATTCTGCGCGTCTATCGTCTCTGGTTCGGTGACGTCGAATCGAACTCGGTGCGGCGTTCGTGGTTCGCCATTCGGTCGGTGTTGTGCGAATGAGGATTGCCTTCTGGGCGGCGGTCTCCGTCCCGTGGTAGGTGTAGATAGTTGCTTATAGACAACCAGATCGTCGTCGGTCTCATCGGGCGAAGCTGGCCTTATCTGTCCTTCTTGCAGCAGACCGGCTGCTTCCTCGGGGCTGCCGTCCTTGCGCGCGGCATCTCGAGCAGTGGAGTTGTCTTTGGCCATGACATAACATCGTTGCTATGACTTCACAAGAAGAGCATGTCGCTTGAGAAGCAGGTGGTGAAGGTGGTGAAGGTGGAAGACTCGAGTGACTACGTAAGCTGTCCGTAGCGGCGTCTCATTGAGGCGGTTTCCGCAGCGGGCAGAGGCCTGTCCATGTGCTATCTTGATCCGCAGCGACATCATCTTCATTATTCACCTCGACACCGTATCATGCACACGTGCATGGTCAGTATCATCACATGTCGCCAGCTAGAGGTCTCACTTAGTCATCTCACGTGCGATGTCAAAGGAACCGGACCACAGCCAAGTGTTCCCTGATTCAACGGCGAGCCGTACAGTCGACGCCGACCTTTCGTCCCAGCCCTACACTGATGACTGATAGCGAAGTCCACGCTCAATCAGCCGATCCGTCCACAGAGACTGATAGACGCCCGCAACGTAGTCCGCACCAGTTTCGACCAGAACGGCACTCCAGAGCAGCAAGTCTCGCTCCACGCCCTCAACTCAACATGCATCGACGACGTCGTTCCCGCTCAGCTTAAGCACGACGTGACAACCATCAACGACGGCAAGTTCGACCGCACAATCTTCTGGGACGACTTCTACGAATCGCGCTACGGCTGTGAGCTGGCATTCGTGCTTCTTGTGGTGGGAAATTGGCGTCCTTAACTCTCCCATCAACGAATCGTTCCAAAAGAAAGCAGGCCTCGCAAGGAGCGTGGGAAAAGTCGCGGTCTCGAAATCAAAAGACAGAAGTCGGGAATTATGGATGGGTGAATTGAGTTGCGGGACAGTCTTCCGAAGAGCAAAGGGAAGCATGCGAAGATCACGATCATCAGCCCGATTTGGTGGCTTGAGATGTTTGAGGAGCCCTCCGGGTATAATGCTGATCGTGAATACCTCGTGGACATCACATCCGCCCTGCGCGAAGAACTGCTCGCCCTCTACGTCGCCGGTCGCCGCAATCTCCAAATTGACGACCCACTTCTCTCAATGCTCTACACCGAAGCCTGGGAACCCATCCTCCGCGCAGCACAGACATAGAACGTCTGGTCGACGACTTCATCTTCTGCCACAAGTACGTCCTCCGCGATCTGCCCACCGACCTCAACATCGGCATTCACATGTGCCGTGGCAACATCCCAGGCTACCCTACCATCGTCGGCGGACATAACATCCTCTTGAGACACCTTTTCCTCGAAAGTGCCTGCAAGCTCTACACTCTCGAATGGGATTGTCCTAGACATGGTGACTTCACGACCTTGGCAGACCTTCCAAGAGGGATATTAGTCCACCTCGGCCTCGCCTCGATGAAGTTTGGCACGATGGATGATTCGACATATCTCAAGGGGCGGACTCTGGAGGCTGCGGATTTCATTGCGAAGGCGCAGAGGAGGTGGCAGAGGGGCCTCGGTGAGCATATTGAGATTGGAACGCAATGCGGTTTTGGCACTTCGCTGGACAAAGGTGGGATTGGTCTGACCGAGGTGGCGCAATCGGAGAAGTCGAGGTTGATGGGGAGCGTTGTGGAGGATTCGTAGCCGGGGTGGAGGGAGAGGATGGGGAGTGGTGGCGCGAATGGTGCGAAGCTGTAGATGTGGGAATCGCTCAGACACGCGCTGTCTATTTTCTACGGGGGAGGAATGTGATCTAAGCACCGGAAGGTTCTGCATTAGAAGAATAGAAGATTCGAACGGCATGCTCTAGCGATTGATGATGCATCTCGACCATGCCCTCTGGATTGAATGGTTCGAACCTTATGGACGAGGTGTATACAGCGGCGTCGCAAGTCATGTTCAATTCGGATCGTTGTTTGGACCTGTGGTATGTCGCAGTGCTATGACTCCCCTTTGCTACTCACGACGGTACCATCAACGGTGCTATCATCGCGATGCTTCGGATCGAGTGAGAGGAGAGTCTCCAAGCGGTGGATGGGTCCCGCGGAGGCCGGAGACGTTTCAGCTGTTCAGATTATGGTCTTGTCGCAGTATTGTCATTGTTGTGGTCTCAAAGTCAGCTTATTCGTCTCGATGGGTCAGGGGCCATTTTGGGACGAGATAGTGTCCCCACGCTGTGGAAAAGTCTTGTGGAGGCCATAGACGCTGCAGCTATTCGGCCGACGATGTTGATCGAGTGTTGATACACGCCCCAGTGAGATGGTAGGAGATTAATCTATTGAAGAGCTGTGAGACTATGTGGGCATGGTTTCGTTGCATTACGATGATTTGGAGGTGGCTGGAAGCAATGCATTGGAGCAAATGACGGGAATATCGTGACTTTGGGACCGCAAAGATCCATGACTGAGACTTGGAGTGATGCTGGAGCCACGAGACCTCATGGAGGATGTATTCATTGCAGCCTACTTGTGTTATGAAGGCTGGAGGCAAATCGGTGGATCAGACGACGGTGATGTCTTAGTCCCGACGCCGTACAAGGTCAGGATCGGAAATACAAGTCACGCCGCAGCCACAAGAGCACACGTATGTCGTCTGGGCGCAGGATACTGATCCCACGAGCACCGGAGTCACTCCAGTTGGTTAGACGATGCCTGGATTTCTGATGATGACATCGCGCAACCCCATAGCTGGGACTGAAGTCATGCCGGTCCCCTGGTATCACATGGAGATGGTTTTGTTACACTCCAGTGACTTTGCGGAGGTTGAAGGCGCTCCAGCTGTTCGGACGACGATCTGATTGATGAAGGATTGACCCTCGCGCGGTTGAGAGTAAGCAGGTCAAGGGATATTGCGCCAAGGAGAGGATACGAAGATGTTGTCGCTGCAGTGTACGAGTTTCGAGGAGGCTGGCCACTCTTCAGTGAGTCAGCCGATGGTTGATTCGTAACATTGAAGGCGCATAAGTCCATGGTCTGGATTTCATGATACGCTGAAGCCATAAGACCAAATTCGGATAGCTCGATACAGTGCATCGATCGCATGGCCGTTGGAGACGATTCAACAGCTGAGAGCCTGCGATCTTCTGGGAGCGATACTGCGCAAGCTTCATGGTGGCAATGTAAAAGGCTGGAGTGATGGGAGTGTGGACATGGAATCCTAGAGCAGAGTGCCTTTGCGGAGGCTACAGATGATCCAGCAATCCAGCAAATGGCGGCATGCTGAAGTCGATACCGCCCAAATCCGCTGTCGGGACTGAAGTCACGCCGAGCAATGAGGTCCTCACAGATCAATGGATGTTTTCGACTAATCTTACGAAGGCTGAATCCGCTCCAGCAGTCCAGAAGATGTCTTTACCTGAGCGGTGATATAGCTCCTGCCCACGATCAGGCTTAAAGTCATGCCAGGACCGTGGAAATTTTGTGACTGGTCTGAGATCGTAGCCTGATCTTGTTGACGTTGGAGACGCTTCAGCAGGCTAGACGACGTGATATCGCTGGGGGCGATGCCGCGCAATCTTGCGCCTAGAGCATAAAGTCTTATGAGAGCCGCAGACCACGTGTAGACGTTTCGATGCCATGCACTAATCTGATGGCGTCTGGAGACGCTTCATTAGGTTAGACGATGTGACACTCTTAGGAGCGACGCCGCACAAACCTGTTCACGGGACATGCAGTCTTGTGGAGAGGACCACGAGACCCCGTGTAAATGTTCCGATGCCATGCACCGACCTGATGCAGCATGGAGTTTCGGTGGGTCAGTTGGTGGTGGCGTTGTGGAAGTAATGCCGCGAAAGCTCAACCGGCACTCGAGGCCGCGTTGGAGTCATGAGATTCCTTGAAGGTGGTTTCATTCTGTTCTACTGAGCTTATGCAGGCTGGATCCACATCAGTAGGTCAGAGGATGTGATGTTGCTGGGGCCAATGCCGTGTAAGTCCAAAAAGCATGTCGCTTGAACAGTGTGAATGCGCATAAGTTGAACGACGTCGTGGACTGCGATTATGGAGCTTAGATACGACTCAGTGGGTCAGACGAAGATAGTATCCTCGAAGCAATGCGCGCAAGCTCCACGGACCCGAGACCACGGCGAAGCCCTGAAGCCACAAGGAGGTGGTTTAGTTCTAGTCTACTGATCTTCTGGAGGCTGGGGTCGCCTGGGCATCTCAGACGTCGTGACGTTCTTGCAATGACGCCGCGCAAGGTCAACGGGGAGTCGAGACTATATCAAAGCCATGAGTATAAACAGAGGTAGTTCCGTTCCTGTCTATCGATCTGATGGGGGCTGAATACGCTTCGGTAGGTCAGAGGACATGTTGCGCTGGGAATGATGCCGCGCGACATCGGAGATACTATGGTGTGCAATATTCTACGCCATGCTAGCGGGCCTGGGTCC
>KZ108345.1:265-16601 GCA_002116355.1 Dothistroma pini CBS 116487 | reverse complement strand
TATACCTTTATAGTACTTTAGGACGTAATTATTACGTTACGTTTCGTAGCCTAGATAGCTAAGGTTAGTTTAGCTTCGTTTAAAGACGTTATACGTTATTATAGTTAAGATATAGTAGAAGAAGTAAGAGTAGTATAGTTCTTAGTAAAAGTAGCTTACTTAGTAATATAGCTTACTTAGTAATATAGCTTACTTAGTAATAAAGTACGTTATATACTTAGAGAATATATTAAGATTAGTAATAAGAGTACGTTCTTACTAGTTATTTAAAATGCGCTATTCTTCGTATTTTAAGAAAGTAATTCTAGTAACTTTATACTAGTATCTACTAAGAGTTAACTACTTAATATTATACTTTATAGCTATAGTAGTATTATTAGACTTATTCTAATAATTTAGAGTATATATTACTTCCTTATGCACGTCCATTATATAGTGTGCTATATAGGTGGGAAGATTTGAGAAGAAACGCGTCGCTTGTACGATGTGCGACCGTGCACGACGTGCACCTGACTTCTAGAGATAGCGTGCCATATTGTGCTGGTTCACGACCTTCCTGACATCCTGGAGCCTTGAGGCTCTTCCACATCGACTCGCCTTTTATCTGCTTGATAAACGGAAAACACGCCGATGCTACCCACATCCCCGAGCAGAATCGCCGTGCGTTCTTCGTGATCATGAGCTGGTAGGCGCGGCCTCGTACACTGAAGCCCAGCATGAAGCCGCAGTCAACGGGATGGCTCATCAATGGTCAATCAAATCATCATCGTTAGAACGAATCTCTCCCCCAGGAATGAGGCATTGTCTGTAGTATCCACCCTCAATTGATATCAACCGCCATGACTCAGACGAACGCCGAATGGCTGCCTGCTCCTCATCTCATGTACGAGTCGTATTCCTGTGCGTCTGCTTCCCGGAGCTTCCATGCGTGGTGTGTCCCGCCAATGACGCAGCTCGACCTTGGCGGAGGCTCAGTGCGATGTGGTTCGCAGTTCAGGTCGCTTAGCTCTCTCGCGTTGTCCGAAGACTTCCAGTAAACAGCAACACACATGTCAGCGAGCCTCTCTTGTTCCATAACTACACCTTGCTCCCACTCCCACTTGATCAGGTCTATCGACATCTCGGGCCGGCGAGTGACTTACCTCCAACACACTCGCTAGGCGTTCCCCTAAACACTCACAATCCTCCAAGATGGCTACCTTGAATCTGTCCCAGAACGGACCCTCGATCACCAACAGCTATCAGAAGATCGTCAACTCCTCACCTTCCGGTCCAGCTGCAGCTTCACCCACCTACGGCATATGGGCGGTCTTCTCCGTCAAGGCCCCACTCGCCAATGCTTTCCAGGCAGACTCCGGGAAAGAGAGCATCCTGAATGTGCAGACCACCGGCGAGGGAGAGCTGGCAGATCTGATTGAGGACTTCTCGGACGGGCGCATTCAGTTTGCATTCGTCAAGGTCAAGGACCCAAACACAACCCTACCCAAAAGCGTGCTCATTGCGTGGTGTGGAGAGGGCGTCCCGGAGAGGACGAAGGGATACTTCACCAGCCACCTCAATGCCATCTCGAAAGTGCTCCATGGATACCACGTGCAGGTCACTGCCAGATCAGACCGCGATCTGACTCCTGAGGTGATTGTGCAGAAGGTGGCTGATTCCTCAGGCTCCAAGTACAGCGGCGGTGGATCTGTGCCAACGCCGGCAGCAACCGGACCTCCACCATCTAAGGCAAAGCCTGTCCTACCCACGAAGAGCTTTGGAGCTGCTGGCGGCTTCCAGCCCTTGGGAGGAGCACGGACACGTGCGCCTGCGCCATTAGGTCCTACGGACGACGACGGCTGGGGTCAGGATGCACCACAGGTGACCAGATCGCAGCTGGAGAAGGTCGAGCCTGCATACAAGCCTACTAAGGTTGACATCAACGCATTGCAATCACAGCGCGAACCCTCGAACTACCAAGCACCTCCCCGCCCCAGCAATGGCAGCGCCGATGTAGTCAGCGGCGGATATCAACCAATAGGAAAGGTCGATATCGCTGCTCTGAGGAGGCAGGCTCAAGAAGGTGGAAATGTGCGAGATGACAGACCTACGGTGGTCAAAGGAGCATATGAGCCAGTAGGCAAGGTAGACATCAACCAGATCAGGCGCAAAGCACAAGGTGCACCAGCAGAAGCACAGCCTCCACCACCTCAGCCGAGTGCTGAGGAGGAGGGCCAGTCAAGGTCGTTGGCCAATCGCTCTGCTGCCTTTTCACAAGCAAAGCCTTTAACAGAGCTTCCGAAGCCCAAGGTCGCGAACCGCTTCGGTGCGGCAGCCGGCACATTTGGCGGCACGAAGGCTCCAGCACCTGGTGGATTCGAGGCCAAGCCACTTACGGCCGCAGCTCCTGTCGGAACTGCAAGCAAGACGTTTGCTGATAAGGGCGGCAAGACTCCAGCTCAATTGTGGGCCGAGAGGAAGGCACGAGAGCGTGGTGATAGCGGTGCGGCTCAGACACAGGTCTTGTCGCACTCCGGCACCCCAGCTTCGCCCATCAGGAGCCAGGAGAGTGGACAGTGGCAGAGCGGGTACGAGGGTAAGAAGTGGGGTGTGCAGATTCCGACACGTACAGGTGGCAGCGGTCTCAGCGAGCAGCGCACTGGCCACGATCAACAGCAAGAAGAGAATGAGCCTCCTGCTGGTGGAGTTGGTTCGATCAGAGACCGCTTTGCTGGCGCTGCACCGATGGGAGCCAGCCGCGAAGCTCCTGGTGCACCCGAGCCGCCACCGCTGGATACGTCGAGCAAGCCAAACGCAGGCGTACGCGGCGTGCCCATTCCCGGCCTTCCACAGCGGCCAGCAGATGCCGATGTTCCAGCTGAGCAGCATCAAGATCTGCCGCCTCCACCGCCTCGGCCGCAGCCAGATGAAGAGGAGGAAGAGAACGACTATGAGCCACAGGAATCACCAGTCCGTATCGCGATGCCGGTCAGTCGTGGCCCTGAGCCTATGGAGCCAGCGGATGATCTTCCATCCCGGCCGGTACCAACCGCTTCAATCGAGCAAGCAATTGTGAGCCACAGGGAACCCTCTCCAGAGCCACAAGCCCAGGATGACGATCCGTCTCGTGGTGCAGCTCAGGCTGCTGCTCAATCCACCTTCGGTCAAGTGCAAGACCCACGCGGTGCTAACAACTCTGGTGGTAAAGAAGCCGTGGCTCAATTTGACTACGAAAGGGACGAAGATAACGAGATTGCGCTCCGAGAAGGCGAGCGCATCACTAACATCGACATGGTTGATGACGACTGGTGGATAGGTGAGAACAGTCGCGGTGAACGTGGTCTGTTCCCAAGCAACTATGTTGAGCTTGTAGAAAGTGGCGCAGGAGCTGCGGCGGCCGTTCCATCCCCTGCACCACGTGCTGCCGAACCTGAGCCTCCAGCTGCTCCTCAGCAACCCGCCGGCGGCGCAGGATATACAGCAACGGCCGAGTACGACTATGAAGCAGCAGAAGAGAACGAGCTGAGCTTCCCAGATGGCGCCAAGATCACAAACATCGTAAGTTCTACGGAGCCCGTGCCTCAACAGCTGTAGCTAACAATACCTAGGAATTCCCAGACGACGACTGGTGGCAGGGTGAGTACAACGGGCACGTCGGTCTGTTCCCAGCAAACTATGTCACGCTGGACAAGTAGACTTGACGTGGCCACGGCATGTATAAGCACGCGATAGCATTGTAGATAACAGCCATGCCTCAAAAGCAAGATCAACAAAGCACGTATAGCACTCCTCAGCCTCCAGGCCTTGCACGTGGTACATCGTATTTCTTTAGGTCTTTGGTCCGGCCACGAAATCGAACTTTCTGGGGGTATCTGTCCGGACACTCCTACCCACGCTGCGCGGCGGGTCGAGGGCGGAAACATACGACACTGAACTGCGACGTGCACGACGACCAGGCAGTCGGTGCGCCACGGCACCCCACTATGTCCACGAGCGGGCCATTGGGCTGGCAATGTGACTCTCAAGCAGGGCATCACTCCACGCTCGGGCTGCTGGCACCAGTAAAAGCTCATAACCTAGGCTCACGAACGGTCGAGGGAATATGCCCGACACACTGAATGATGGGTTGGCTGATCAGGTTAGCCACATCGTCACTGGAGTGGGATGATAGCTTCACTTCACACACCATCTTCACGATCTGAAGATGTACGTGCATCATGAAGCTAGTCCTTATGTTGAGAATGTTATCGCCTACCACGCGTGTTCGTTGACGAGAGTTTGTGAACAAAGGTATCATGACGTTCTCTCACGTTTCAGGTGGTAGCGATAGCCACTCTTACGACTCATTCAGAATGATATACCATTAGCGTCACAACGCTATGGTTGACCGCGCACAGCGCTAATGGTTGACCGCAGAACTTCGCTAGTGCTTGGTGCAGATTACATGTCGGTGATCGATGCCCTGCAGCCATGCTCTTTGGTGGCAGGTGGCAGGATGCAAAGCGTGGGACTTTCTCCATTTCCTTCGATCTGTTAAGGACAGGCATCACCTGTCTAGAGCAGCACAGACGACTGCGCCCGAATGTTTGAACATGATGAAACCACACAGCCCGTCCGGCGGGTGGTGGCGACTGACATGTCAACAGGCAGGACTACAAAAGGATGCCACCTGCCACCATGATAGCGAGCTGGAGGTCGGCATAGAAAGTATCAAGATCTTAGAAGCACTGTGCAAGAGTCCAACATGCCGACGGACCCCAAAATCGTAGATATGTGCATGAAAGGCGTAAACAAACTCCTCGACAGCAACCCCTTCGGCCTTGGGGACAAACTCCTCAAACCAGCCGAGAAGACCGTTCCCAAGAAGAAGAGAACCTGTTCAGATCGTTCCGAGGGAACAAAAGGCAGCCAGGACGATCGACGGAGCTCTCACGACACTAGAAGCTCCCGTGATACCAGAAGTACAGACGACCGACGCAGCTCTAGAGATCATCGCCGCTCTCAAACTGGGCGACCTTCGAGGAGATCGGGAGATCGTATACCTGACGATCATAGACGGAGCTCCGGACGCCACAGACCTAGGGATGATGACGGAGAGAGACGGATGAGGGGTGATGGCTATGAAGATGGGAGAAGGAGTAAGAGGGCTAGGCGGGATAGCGGCGAGACGATGAGGATGAGGGAGAAGGATAAGGCGAGGATGATGGAAAGGCTTGATGATTACTATGGCGATGAGAACATGGTGAAACGGCCACCGCCTTCGACGAGGAGGAGTGGATGGAGGTGAGTTCGAGATCGGTATTGGTGGTGGCGAGCATATGCTAATGACCCGTAGTGAGAGGAGTAGAAGAGAGACGAGGAGACGCTGATGAGGTTGTTTCCATTGAGTGTCGTACAAGTCCTCGTTGAAGGCACGTTGCTTTGATAAGTCTGCGTCTGTGGTAGTTGGAATCGTGGATGGACCCAGCTCTTGGCTCTCCTGTTCAGATGTATGTGATGACTGTCCAGGCGAGCGCTCTATCTTACTATGCTACCATCACTCCGTGGACTGAGGCGATCAATCTTTATGCATGAGCGCTGATCATGGTGTCGCAGAACATGTCCTTCACAAAGTTGCCTACAGGTCGGTCATTGTATACGGCATACGACCGGAGGGTTGACATGGTGTACGAATCTCTGCCATCTGCTTTGACAGCAGAGGAGATTGAGCAAATTACGTAAAAGAGCACTGTCTGTGTCTGTAGATATGCCTCTTTATGTGTCGCATAGTAATCTAAGGAAAAGGACAATCCGTGACCTTCAGATCAAGTAATGGTGTCAAGGTCTTCCGTCGTTGTTGTCGAAGCGCCGTCATCTGCTGCTTCTTTTCGGGTGCCCAAGAATACCGTAGAAACCTCCAACCAGAGTCGCGATCCTGCTGTCCACGTTGATGGCTCAGTAACATCGTCATGTGGTTGGACCTTGACCCGATACATCAATCAGCCTGACACTGATGTCGTGGCCATCTGCTTGGAGCGGAAAAGAGTCGCAGGGTGTTAGAGTCAGAGGAACAAGTGGAGCAACCTCTGCTATCACGTATGGAGTGCTAAACTCGACCAGGGAAGACCTCGAAGCTGGCTAATCTGATGAACGACTGTCTCTCGTGGAAAGCCCGCCGCCAACAGAAGATCCACCTCGAGAGAATGACAGCACCGGCGAGGAAAGAGACCATACCGTGGCCAATGAAGGCCAATACGAAGACCCTGCTTCATCAGATTCGTCGTACGGTGTCAGCCGATACGTTCCTAAGCACAGAAGCGTCGGAAGAACTACAGCCGACACAAATCCAAGCTCTATACCCTGCAGTCTGAGCAACTCGATGGAGGAGCTGAGAACCAGGAGGGCGATGAGGATGAGACTCAGGCTGAGGACCCGGCAAAGAAGTATCGTGGTGGGCCCAAGAAGAAGTGATCTTGACTATTTTGGTGGTGAGTCTCATCAAGCGATCAATACGAGAGCTCTCTGCAGATCGGCCAAGATACAATTCAATGCTCATCTTAGTGTCAGCTCATACTCAATCAGCTCCATCGTATTGTGTTCTCCCTCGGTTGTGTGCCTTTACGTCGGGCTCAGAGGCAGAAGCAAGTCGTGGCAACCCATCAGTCAAGCGGTCCATAGAATTCAATCTCCATATCGTCCGAGTCTTCTTTGATGTACACAGAGGAAGCCTTTTGAGTACGTGAGAAGAGTCGGTCGTCTTTGGCCAGATCAATTCGGCCTTCGAGGGAAAAGCTTGGTAGTTTGGGATTGGCCTCGCCCTCCTTGCTCTACTGGCCAACCAGGTACTTTGTTCGCACCTTGAGCATCGCATCCACCATATCACCGACCATGAGCCCTTTAGGGACTGTAATCTCGATCTTCTCAACCTTTGGCCGAGGTCTACCACGCGTGGCGCGCCTCGCCGCTGCCACATGGACTGTGATCTGCTGGAGAGGCGGCTGACAAACCAGCATGGAGCGGGCGCGACTACCAAGCCTTGGAGTGCACGGCCCTGCTCGAACGCAGCATCAATGCGAAGTGTAGCTGACTCAATGTCCTGTGTGATGTAGCCATGTCTGTCCATGCTATCACGTTCAGTAATCGTGCGGTGGCTAATGGTCAGGCCTGGGAAATCTGTCGGCGTGGTAGTTCGGATCCTGCTGCTGAACAGCGAGTGGAAAGAGGCCTTATGACTTGGTCGCAGGCTCAGAGCTTCCTGTAGCTTGCTAGATCCCTCGATCGTGCCGTAGAATGCGCGAGTCGCTTGGCGGGCCTGGAGCAACTATTTTGGCCTTAAGAGTTAGAGAGAGCAGGATCTGCTCTAGGAGCTCAGGCGCGGAGAAAACATCGGTGGCCTTATGTGCCGAGCGATCAGATGGAGGATTCGAGACTGGGACGATGCTGTCGATGTTGTCAATCCAGGGGAAGAGGACTAAAGTGCTTGATCATATCTCCTCGAGAGTGTGCAGCGCCGACTGGGAGTCAATGGCTGGGTTGCGCAGTAGATATTCTAGTGAGTCGAGGCGAGCTTACAACTTGTAACGAGCGGCGAATTGTGACTGCACGCATTCGTGTCCAAGCGAAGCCGTAGGTCCATTTACGGCGCTGACCAGGCGAGAAAGTCTGCCGTGGGCACGAGCCTCCTTGTACGTGATATCGACTCGAGACGCCATGTTGGCGCGGTGATCTGTCGTGAGTGTGTGCTGTTGTAGCCGGATTCTAGCTGAGGTAAATGTCCGGAAGTCGCGCTGGTATTGCACCCGCAACGGCGAACAGGGTTGGTGAGCTGATCCCGGTCCACTTCACATGAAAATCGAGATCGCGCTACAGAGTACGCCTCATTCTGCTCGTTACTGGTAAACGCATCCGCTCACGGGTTCTCGCTCGCAGCCTCTTGCAACACAGCAGTCTTTCCTGTCGAGCGATGTGGCTGTACAGCGGCTCTGATCCTGCTTTTCATTTGAGTCCGCCCCCATACGTCGGGAAAACAAGTTCTGCCATGAAGGCCACCATCAGAACGCCTTGCATATCACATCATGTCGTATCGCGGCTTATCGCTATGCTAAAGCAGCAGAAGTACCGGCATCAACATCAACAAGAACTTTCACAGGAAAGAGCGGACCATGCCTCTATCTATAGCCATCCTCCACATCAACACTTTGAATCGCTGCCGTGGTATCTTGAGCTTCGATAACGCGTACTGCGTGGGATCTTGTCTAGATGACTTCCACGTAATTGCTTGGGAAGATCCCTTCCCTTGATCCTATCCTGCCTGTCCACCAATCTGCCTCACTCTCAGTCCTCTTCACAATCGTGATGACATCGCCCTTCTTGAATCCGAGATCGCCTGGTTGGTCAGCTTCGAATGTGAACTTCGCCACTGCCTGACCCGGACCAGCAGATGACTTCGCGCCGCCGAATGCAGGCTTTGGCGCCGATGGTCGTCCGGGCGCGGGTCCTTTGCGATCGCTGTAGGAGTAATTCGATTGATCGCCCAGTGTCGAGGAGCGCTCTCGTGATGATGTTAGGCGGTCGAACGTCTCGTTCGGGTTGGCTCGCGATGACTGTCCGTATTGGTCGTTGCTCTGCCAGGTTGATGCTCTGTTGGGCTTCGATCCATAGAACTCGTCGTTGTTGTTCTGCTGGAAGCTCCCCGTCCGCTGCGACGGAATTCCCTCGTTGAAGCCTGTGCCGGTTCGACCTTGCCACACCACGTCGTCGTGTCGGTCGTCGTACACTGGCACGTCGTTGTACATATTGTCCTGTCCCTGGAAGCTGCCTCCTGTACCAGCAAACACCCTCGAGTTCAGCACCCTCATCAGCGGCTCTGCTTGTGGTGGGACTGGAACGTTTCCACCTAGCAGCTCCCTCGCCGTGAGCTTGCGGTTGTACATCTTCTCGTTCGCATCTCTTCGCTCAATGAGGACACTGCCTTCCAACGAAACACCAGCGAACAGTCCCTTCGTCTTACTGTAGGCGAATATGCCACTGACACTCTTCAGTGACGCTGCTCCAGCCGCTTCTGCGTTCCTTCCCACTGGTCCTGCGGCAATACTGACGTTGCCTCCCAACGTCAAGCTGCCCACCTGTGCGAACGTCTTGACTGCGCTAGCATCGTTGAGGATGAAGACGAAGTCTGTTATTTCGAATCCAATCTGTCCACCAAATCCGCCTCCTACAGTTCCAATGGCTGACGGAGCGCTCCATGATCCATCTGCGAGTCGCGCGACGACAACTCCAGAGCCGAATCGTCCACTTCCGAGGAAGCCGGCCTTGAAGACGGTCAGGATGGCGAGACCTTTCGCGTTTGCGAGGATGTTGGGTGGGATGATCTTGTCGGGGCCGAAAGCTTGTCGAGGATCGATGAAGGAGGCGAGGATGCGACCGCATTTCTTGCATTCACCTGTCAGTGGCAGTTAGTATATGGATGTGGTCGGAACGTGGTACGGCGGGGCATTGCGACTCACTCCGCATCGACGACGGCAACGGGTTGTTAATGAGCGGCATCTCGACTCGAGCCTCGAGGCTGCGATGTCACTGGGAGACTTTCTGCGATCAGTTCCGTATCGTGTCGCACGTCTTAGGAATTCAAAGTCGTATGTCGTTAGGTGGAAGCAAGTGACAGTTGCAAGTTGTTTGACCTTAGTTCAGCGTCCGATCACAAGACGGAGTCCAAGGGTGGCTGTGCAATGACGCAGCCTGCTGCTGACATTGAATTAATCCTCACTATGTAGCAACAAAGAACATCGTGTATCGCACTTCGCATCTAAGCAACACCAGCGAGCAATACCTGTACACGACCGAGCATTCCCAGACCACCGACAAATCCTCCAGGCAGAAGCATTCACCTCTCAGCCACAGCTCGCCCCACAATCACCGCTCTCCTGCAAGACTCCGCCGAACCTCCGCATTAACAACCAAGCTACTAAATCATACCATACAACACCCCAAAATGTCCGAAGCCTACGAGCGAGAACGGTACGCTCCTTCCCTTCCTCTCCGCTTCCCTCCACTAACATCACCCTCAGACAAAACAACGACTCCATCTCCTCCCTCCAAGCCAAAGTCTCCCAACTCCGCAGCGTGACCGTCGACATCTACGACAACGCCCGCGACCAAGGCGTCATCGATTCCACCTCAGAGACCTTCAGCACCATGGCCGGCTCTATAAGAGGTAGCGCGAACAGGCTAGGAGTAATGGCTCAGCAGGGGAACAAAGTTGCAATTCTCAAATTGGCCGGGATAATAATTGCGGCGGTGTTGGTGGTGTGGTATGTTGGAGGGTGGATACTGTCGTGGTTCTTCTGAGCCGATATACGTGGCAATGGATGAGCCAAGAGCACCTAGTGGTGGCCCCAGGCTGCAATGTGTCTTCAGAAGCGGCATTCGCACATGCTTTTAGCGAGGAGCTTAGGAGTTCAGGGCAGTCATGAATGATACTGGTTACAGTCTGTACGGATAAAAGCTTACACCAGGATTCCAAGATCAGATTATTGCTGGTCAAAGCTATACCTCAGCCACTCCCCAACAGCTCGCAGACTCTCCCATCGTACTGTCTCGTTCTCATCCTGCATCAAGGCCATCACCCGTGCTTTCAAGCCCAGCCTCTCGAGCTGTTGCCTCGTCCCGGGGCACTCTTTCACCAGGAAAGCCACATCGCTGCATCCAATGGCAAGTACCTGCTTATCGTTCTGCCATTCTTTGCCGAGTATTTCTGCCAACTTCTTGCACAAATCTCCCCTGTCTTCCTCGATGATTCGTTGTGCGTTTTCGCGCCAGAAGTCCTTGTTTTTGTGTGGCGGTGACCATCGGAGGTGACCAGACTTCACTTCTGCCGAGTACTCGTCGAAAGTCGTCTGTGTCTTTGTGTATTCGTCGACCATGTTAGTGAGGCTCTCGAGGTCCTCCAGTAGATCTTGATCTGTAAGATGTCTGCTCTTCAGGTTCGTTAAGATTGAGGGAAGCTTGGCGGGCAGTGCGGCTGGCATGAGTGCGGTCTTGTTCGAAGATAGCAGGTTGGTCAAGGTTCCAAGGATGAGTCGTGTGGTCTTCTCCTTGGGCGATACTCGGAGTAGCTGTGCGTAGAGAGGTATAATGTCGTGTTCTTCGTCCAGACCCTGTCCTACCAGCTGGCCTTCAAACGACAGCTGCCAGATGACCATCAGAATGTGGTACAACAGCTGCAAGCCAACTCCACTAATCTTCACATTCGAGTCTGTCTGCACGCTTCGGATACTGCCTGCCGTCGAACTGCCATTGTATGCAGTGCTCTCCGAATCCTTGCCGCCGGTGGCATTGCGAAGCACATCGACCAATGGGCTGAGTGTCTCTTTCCGCTGCTTCCAGAACTGCTGTCTCGACTTCGATACTCGTAGGAGCGCGCCGTACTCTTGCACTGCAATGTCTTGAAGGTTCGGATCGGAGTTCTGCATGAGCTGTGCGATGTAGGAGTAGAGTTTCGGGAGTGCCTCGTCGATTTCGCCATTGGACTTTGGGTGTGCAGTCACTGCGTGTGAAAGAAGTGACGACAGGACCGAGGATGTGAGAAGCGGTATTGGATCTTCTGGGTTGTTGGATTGCTTCAGTAGAGGGAGCAACGGCTTGTAGGGGTGCATGTGCTTAATGAGCGACTTTGTCAAGGCTGGAATGTCTATAGTGCTCTGTTAGTACCACTGCGGTCTCAGACCATATGTCCGTGGTTACACACCATCTACCAGGTCTCCAGTCAGCACCAGCATGTACTGGAGGATGTCTGGTCGTTTCGCAGCACTCTCGAATATGCTCTTGGTGCCTTCTGCGTTACCCAGCAGCAGATCCGTATATGTCTGGACATCTCCCTCTATAGTCGCCTTTCGCTGCTCTTTCCGTACTTTGTCGATCGCCTTGATCTTCTTGAGATCTTCATCTGTGATTGTCTTCGCTCGGACAGCTCCCTCCCATGAGATTGGCCGTGCCCGGATGTTGTTCTGGAGCGACACAATGTATGCCGGCGCATCTAGCGACATGATGGCAGCTTTGGGATGGCTCGGCGATGGTCCGTTGCTTCCAGACTTGTGTTTATGGAAGGTGTTCGTGGATGTACATTGACCGAGAGCTCAACAAGTGACGTTATGTTCTGCGTGGTTGCTGGCTGCGGAAGCTCGAGCTCCACCCGCTTTCATCTTCCTCCGAGTCTTCACGTTCGTTTCACTCACCACTTCTGCACGTCACGAACCCTGAACTTCTCAACACCAGGCCGATGGGTACCATCTGCTGATGTCGCTGGCGGCATGACTTGCATGGCGTTGGCAGTTCCTGGAGACCGAGCCGGCCATATACATCGGACACGCCATCACAATCTCTGCACACCAACGGCTGGCCTGGACGTCAGCCTGCGAGTCTGTGTCAGGAGTTCTTAGCAAGAATGGGCTGATCCAGCAACCCGCATTTCAACAATACCATACTACACTCCTGCCCTGTCCATAGATGTCTAGAAATTCGGGCAGTGCTCTCGGCCTGATGCTTTGGTATCTGCTCTCGCCTCTGCGAGGCACAACTCAGCCGCCACGTTTATCGGCAGGTCATCCTATCAGGCGGGCCTTCTATCGCCATGGAAAGACCACCGCAACACACTGGATGGTGGCCATGCTGTTCTCAGTCGCCATAGCTATGGGCTTTTCGTACCCAACACTCTTTCTGTCGAACAACCCCACAGCTGGATTCAGCGCATATCCACACCATGTCTGGACCACGGCCAAGCCCGTAGAAGACAGCGATGCGACCGTGGACATTGAGATGCGTCAAATATGGGTGCATGGATCTTATATGCATGCTCTGGACAAAGACGTGCTCAAGCGAGGTCTCGCCGTGCAACAGAGCTTGGTAGGCGATGGAGGACTCTCGAACATCGTCCCGGCCTTGGACGACAGTCTAAGGTCTAGCACTCTACAGTGGGGTCATCATTCGCCCCTAATGTACTGGAACAACTCTGCCGACACCATCGAAGCGGACACGGATATCTTGAAGACCATCAACGAGCAGAAGCAGACCGCGTCCTCACTAAATGTGGTGCTTCGACCTGCCTCGGTCTTCGCAGGCAAGAAATTCGACCGCCGACGACTTATAGCAGCAGATGCCTTGGTCATCACCCTGGTCAACAAGGTTGAGAACAACGCAGGCCACACTTGGCAACACAAGATGCAAGCTTTATCCAGTGGAGTCTGCGACAAATGTACTTTGTTCCCAGGCGATGGCAACGTGACAAGAAAACGAGTTTACGAGTTCAGCTTCATGCCGTTGAGTGCACACGAACACATTGCTTTGACGTTAGCTTACAGCTGCATGGCACTGTACGTGCTGGTCGCCCTTCGCAGGATGAAGGCATTCCACTCCCGATTTGGGCTGGTGGTCACGGCTATCACACAAATGACTTGTTCGATTCTGGCAAGCTTTACCATCTGCGCTATCTTGAAGATCAACTTGTCGATGATACCGCAGAATGCCTACCCCTTCGTCGTCCTCGTCTTGGGGGTGGAGAACATGTTTCGACTGATCAACGCCGTCCTAGCATATCCTCCGACCATGCCGACCGAGATCCGTATCGCCAACGCCCTTGGTGACATCGGTCCAATATCAGTGGCAGCAGCGGCGCAGAATCTGACCATTCTTGCTCTTCTCTCGACGGTTGTGTCACCCGGCGTAGCTGCGTTCTGCGCCTTTGCTGCAATTGCAACGCTCTTTGACGTCTTCTTCCTTCTGACGTTCTTTGTTGCTGTTCTCAACGTTGATATACACAGACTCGAGCTCCAAGACGCGATCGTGGCCAGGCACAGCCAGCCGCCACAAAAGCGACGCACCTCTCCAGCTAAAGACACATGGTTCGATGCGCTAGTGCAGGGACGACTGCCTTTCTCCACGCGTATGGCAGGTACCGCGGTGACCACCACGTTTGTACTATCTCTCAACTATCACTTCTTTGAACACAAGGAGAAGGCGAGTAACCTTCGACATCTCCTGAGCTTACTGCGAGGCGGGCCTCCGAGCCTCGCAGACCTGGACACCTTTGCGCCCCCGCCGATGAATGCATCTTTGACACCTGGCGAATGGATGCGGATGCAGGATTTCGATACGGCCAAAGAAGTCATGAGACTTGCGAGGCCTGGGGAGGACAGCTTCGTTGTGAGAGTTTTCGCACCACTGGTGGTCGTACTTGGAGGCTCTGACCGTACTGACGTCTCGGGATCGACAGAAGTTTGGACATATGCACTGAGAAGCTTCGTAATACATCACTTCTATCCAGTGGCCGTGGCTGTCGTTTTCATTGTCGCGTTCGTCGCGGTGCTGATGAACTTTCTGCTCTACAATACTGCTGGAGATGAAGACAACGAGATAGCTCTCCACGAAATGGGAGATCGCCTCACGGTGACGACGATCGGCCTGCCGCACAAGCTTGACGTTGTGAAGATGGCGAGCAGTGACAGCGGCCACCTGGTCACCATTGCGCTTGATCGGACCATAGCTGTGTCCATCACAGACAGGTCGAACCAGACCCATTACACAATTGCCATACCTCAGCACGTTCTCGATCAGATCAAGTGGCCTGTCTACCATCTAGCGATCGATGATGCTGGAGAGTGGATCGTATGCCATTGCGCGGACAATAAAAACTTCGCATACAATGTCTCCACTGGCTCCTTCGTGCCGAACCTCGTGCAATTTCCAGATGATCATCCGGCAGTCATCTTCAGCTTTACTTCATTGAGCAGCTCGACCGGCAGTAAGCTCTACTTTCTGGTCTTAACGTCTGGTGCTCGACTAGCAATGAGCTGCATGGAGGATGGCATGTCGAGTGGTACAGACCTGGCCAATGTCCCGCTGGTCGGCGCATCTATGATTGACACATCTTCGCAAGGGCGCAAATTACTTATTGTTACCGAGGAGGCCAACCTCATCTCGTATACATGGAGCGAATCGTTCTGGACAAAGGGAAATACGCTTGCCCTTCGCAACGAATCGACATCTGAGAGATTATGTGCTCATGTAGGACTGCAGCTATACACCGACCTGGATACGGAAATGATCATAGTCACTGTCGCGAGTACTATTATTTTCTTGGACAACGCAAGCCTGTCTAAGGTAGCGACTCTTCATCTCTCTGTTGGTAGCACACATGTTGGCAAACTCTTGTTGGGACCGTCACGGAGATGCCCAGCGTGCAATGGGATTGCATTTCGACAAATGGCAGTCGCTACCCAGAACAACGAGAATGGCGAATTTATCATGAACATTTGGTCTGTCGGCAACGACCTCGCCGCCTGCTTTTGCCTCAGTCAGAGCTCATCGATCTGCTTAAGTTTAGAGGATGCTGTCAAGGACACGCAAATCGTCAGCTCACCCGAAGCTTGGAGCGCCGTCAAGTCTCAGACAATACTTGGTCTGCGGCGGCGACAACAGCAAGACTCTGGACCGGTAGCAGCTAGGCAGCGGCCCACAATGCCACAGCTAAGGCAGAGGCGACACGCGCGGCAGAGCAGGCAAGCCCAAAGAGAGGACATATCTGAGGCTTGGGAGGCGTACCGCGTTTCTTTGAATGGTGAATTGGAGACCCTTGATGTTCCTAAGGACTCCAATGTGAGCCTCTCGCATGATCGGACGCTGTACGTGAACAATGCGGGTCCGGTAGTTGCTTTGGATGCGCAAGCTGTGGCTGTAGCCTTCGGCAATTCAGTCAAAGTCATCCGGAACTCAAGACGATGTTCGATTAGCCGTCCTCCTCGACTGTCGTCACGGGAGAGACAGAGCTCATTGATCTCGAGAAGGGCGCGCTGAGGCAAGACAAAGCTTGCACATGCAATGCGACTTTGTCCAAGAGTATTGCTGTCGTTACGGCTGCAAGAATCAGTATCAATGCCAACCGAGCTCTTACATGAGCAGATGCTCTTGAGATGCAATTCGGTGGCACAGGCAGTGTCGCAATGGGAGGGAGGCTGTGGGTTGGGTCGCAAAATGTCCAGCACAGTCGATTGAGATGAATCGTCGCTGGTCAGCTTGGAGTTCTGGACCTTTCTCTTCTGAACTCCCGCACGCCGCGTGAAGGACACTTTTCATCAAGTGTAACCCTCCCTGCATTACGATCGCTGAGTCTGGCTGAGTCGAACCTGTTTCATCGCATCAACCTTGTTATTACAGGTAGGTATATGAAAATAACATCAAAATGGCCATTGTTAACAGTGTATAATCACGCTTGGCGCGCTAGTCAATATCCTAATGATTTCATTAGCTAACTTACTATATAAGCCTAAAATAGACGTTATATAACTAACTTTATAAACTTTAGCTATAATATATATATTCTAGCTTA
>MWSO01000721.1:0-37473 GCA_002116355.1 Dothistroma pini CBS 116487 | reverse complement strand
ATACCTTGCGGTCGGCGCTATATTTTGATTCGGAAGCGCTATACGTACAAGTTGTCGTCGTATCGCTACGTCGAGTTAAAATCGCTTTATTCGGCGTCGTGAATACGAGTTACTACAAAACGCGTCCTAATCGATCTTAGACGCTCTGCTAAAGCTCACCTGAGCAGGACAGCCCTATTGGCTAGGGACGTCCAGGGTGCATATTCAGCTTTGCCCGAAGCGTCTGAGCTCGCTGAGGTAACTCCTGCTTCCACCTAGAACTATGGTATGGGGATCACGTGTGGAAGGAATCCCGCTAAGCATTTCATCTCATCGCATTCTCGTCACTGAAGGCCCATTTCGCAATTTGATAGCCTTTGGAGAAGACCTCGAGCTCTAGTTCTTACTGTTGTAAAGAAGAGGATGCGTAGCACCTGGTCCGAGTATGCTATCCGGGAGTAGCCGCACAGGAGATCTGAGGACTGCTCCCGGCTCAAATCACCAAAACTATGAATCAGGCTGCAGATTCGATTACTCCTCAACAGTAGTCTCTGCATTGTCTTCGGGAAAATGACCTCGAGCAGCAATTTCGACGTGTGCCAGTAAGATGGGGGCGACGCCAGCTCCAGCGCGGGCCATCCTTTCAGATTCCTAGATTTGCCACCGAAGCTAAGGAATGAGCTATCTCGCCTTAGCTTGACGGTTCGTAAGTTCCAGCAAGTTGTAGAGGCTATGGAGTTGGCTGATCTGATCCCAGCACGATCGCCGGAAAGGCCACAAAGCGACGCCTGCACTGCTCCGAACATGCAAGCAGATCTACGACGAGGGCAGTGGTATGTTGAATACAGAGAGCACCTTGTCAGTCACCGTCTCGGTACGGCCATGGTCGAGCGAGATAACGCTTACTGGAGACGCTCACCGCGAGAGGAAATCTGAGTCAATCACTCACGCGCTGGCGCTGCGCCTCACCAACATCCGCAACCTCCATCTACATCTCAAGCATGCGCCTCATTATGAGAGGGGTGTGTACACGAATGCTGGCAGCGCTTCTGCCATGCATGACTTCTTGAAACAGCTTACCGCGAAGCTACGGCAGAGCGCGTCTCGCAGTGCCATCACCTGCGCGCTCGAGCTCGAACCACCCAATTGCTCTGCGCCAGGTCCTTCGCATATCCTAGACCTGAGGATCGAAAAAATGCGCGAGCCTCTGTTCAGTCTGCCTGCTACTACATCAGTCAGAGTGGAATCACGTGCTACATCAATTCTTGCAGTCCTTACGTGGCTGGCGTCGGGCAACGGATGGCTAGCACGAAGCGCTGCTAGAAGCATTGCTACGTGTACGCTACACGCTGAACAAGTGATGGATGTACTGGATCGAGAGGTTGTGCCTAGGCTTGCACAGCGCAGAAACGTTCAAGTCGTTGCTTCCTGACCATCGTCCGAGACGTGACCTACTGGCTCAGCAATTCTCTCTTCGTCGACTACCGAAACCAATCCTCAGCGTGGTCCTTGGCGGCTCCAACATCCGGATCAATGGCCATGGTACCGGAGCCCTTAATGGCAATGGCCAAGCGTGATACGACTTCGTCCAGGGTATCTCAAACCACCCCAACAGACCCATTGACCTCGCCATCTGAGATGCCAACGACTCAACCTGCGGAAATCTGAACTTCAGACATAGCTAAAAGTGGATGATGGTCATCCTCTACCCGAACAATTTCCTCATGCAAGACACCACCATCATAGTAGTCGAATTGAGGATATGGCAGTGGAAATCTGGGAAGCTCTGCAAATGCCATGTATCCGAATGCCTACAGGTATGTGTGCAGTAATGTGGATGAGCCTATTGGGTTTGAGTGTACGGGTTTCGTTACAACGAATCCTGTTGGTGGAGTTTGAGGAGGGACTGGCACGATAGGAACAAACCAGGCCCGGGAGAGAGAAACTTGGGATATAATCGTCGTCGCGAAGACGCGCTGTCCACTCGTTCGGAAGATAATGCAATTCCATCTGCGCTGTAACACTTCAAGATTGTCTTTCGCTCAAGCACTGGCCTCTCCCTCCGCCTGCCTACTAGCCACACTGCCTCCCTTCCATGCCTTCTTTGGATCTTCACTCGCTCGATGCTCAGAGTCCTTTCCCACAGGTCCCCAGCCACCACCACCCGGGGTCTTCACAATGATTCTGTCACCAGGCTGCATGGACGCAGTGTTCTTCGCGCCGAGTGATACGTGAAGTTCGTCGTATTCCTGTTCGTCGCCGTTTGTTTCGCCACTCATCTGTCCGTTCGCTTTCGACTCCGCGTCGGAACCTTTGATCTTAGGCACTCTTCGGACCCAAGTGTTGCGACCGCAGGAAGCGTCTTCGCCGCCTGCCAGGCCGTATGGATGGTACACTCGTCTTTCGGACAAGATGCTGACCTGCACCGGGATACGGAATTCAATGTCTCGAACGACTCCATCTCCACCCTTGTGTTGTCCCTTGCCATGACTTCCAGGTCTTAGGCTGAATTCTTTAAGAATCACCGGGTATCTCCTCTCAAAGACCTCCGCATCCGTAATCCTCGTGTTCGTCATATGTGTATGCACTCCATTCGTACCATCCCACGTCGGACCTGCACCACTGCCACCCGCAATGGTCTCGTAGTACCCGAAACCTTTCTTCGCTTCTTCTCCGGCAACATTGCCACCAAACCCAAATGTGAGGTTGTTGGTATCGCCTTGACTTGCAGCGCATGCTTGAAAGGCCTTCAACACAACGTCGGTAACGCGCTGAGAGGTTAGAACGTTTCCGCCAACGACTGCCGCAGTACCGGACGGGGACAGAAAGGACTTGGGCGGGATGATGACATGTACGGGCTTGAGGCAGCCCTGGTTTAGAGGAATGTCTTCGCTGATCAAACAGCGTAGGCAGTAGATGATTGCAGAGTACGTCACGGCTTCGGGAGCATTGGTATTGCCGTATACTTCGGGTCCGGTTCCGCTGAAGTCGAAGATTGCCTCGCCCTTCTCTTCATTGATTGTTACCTTGAGCTGAATTGGACTGCCATCATCCATGTAGTCTATCGCCGATAGATCTTGGCCTTGGAAGCGTTTCGATACATCCTTGAGGAGGTTGCGAACACTGAGCTCGGCATTGTCTTGAATGTTGTGCATGTAAAATTGCACAACATCTTCACCGTAGTCTTCGATGAGTGTGGAGATCAGGTTGATACCCTTTTGATTCGCTGCGATCTGAGCTTTCAAGTCGTTGAGGTTGTCAGGTAGGCAGCGGGTACCACTACAGCCGGGATGTTCTGCTGGTTCGTGGAGCAGAAGCTTTGTGATGCGCTCTTCGTTGAAGTGGCCTTCGGAAACAAGCTTCTCGGTCTGGATCCTGGCACCCTCTTGAATCAGTTCTCTGGAGTGAGGCGGCATAGATCCAGGCAGAATACCACCAATATCTGCATGATGCGCTCGAGACGCCACGTAGAAGACGATGCTGTCGCCACTGAAGGCGGGTGTGATGACGGTGATGTCTGGTAGATGTGTTCCACCAAACATCGGGTGGTTTGACACCAAGACATCACCCTTCTTCAACTTCCCGCGCCAGATCTCGGCCTGCTTCCGTACGCAAGTCGACATGCTGCCTAGATGGACTGGCAGATGTGGCGCGTTGGCGACAAGACCACCATCGGCATCGAACAGTGCGCAAGAATAGTCGAGGCGCTCCTTGACGTTCGTGCTGACGCTTGTCTTCTGCAAAGCACGACCCATCTGCTCGGCAATGGCCATAAAGCGATGTGCGAAGATGCTCAACATGATTGGGTCGACCTCTTTCGTGGTCACCTTCTTGTCTTGGTTGTCGGTCTCGCCGATGTTGATCACGACATGCGTGTTGATGATCAAAGCAGTTGCCTCTGGGGAAACGACTATTGTCTGGGTTCCATCTGCGATGATTGCAGGACCTCGAATACGATCACCCACAGCCAGGTCTTCGAGCTTGTAGACGGCAGTGTCTTGACGGCCACCTTCGAAATACACCTTTCGCCGGCCGTAGACTTTGTCGTCCTCGCCAAGGTCCCTTGCCTTGATCTCCTTCAGCTGCTGATCAACAGTCTTTTCCAGTCCTTCAAAGGTCTTGCCGATACCTCTCGCACGCACGTCATCGATGATGATGTCTCGATCTGGCAGCGTGAAGCCGAACTCCTGCTCATGTTGCTTCACGAATGCTCTGCCAAACGCCCATTCGTCGCCACCAGCCTCTTCTTTCGTCGGCTTAACGACCATGAGCGCAGACTCTGTGCCTCTATACCGCATGTTCAGGTACTCCTCGAAGTGGATTTTCGACTCTTCGAACCCTTGATCTCGTAAAGTCGCCGCCGACTTCTTCTTCAGATCCTCCATTTTATTCTGCAAGTACTGCTTGACTTCTCGGTCCTTGTCCGACCACACTTTCGACTCTGGCTCTTGCCTCTCGTCGACAACATCCGCCAAAGCCATACCATAAGCACTGAGCACTGAAGAATAACGATGCACAAGGATCTGACCAATTCCCAGCGCTTCTGCGATCGCCACAGCATGCTGGCCTCCTGCACCGCCAAACGTTGCAAGCCGATGCTTGCTCGTGTCGTGGCCTCTTGCCTCTGTCAGTGATCGGATAGGTCTCGTCATCGTCTCGTTCGCAATCTTGATAAAGCCATTCGCTACCTCGTCAGGACTCATGCTCTTGCCCTGTTCGTTATTGATCTGCTCAGTAAGCTCTTTGAAGAGCTTCTCGCTCGCTTGCTCATCTAGTCCGTCGTCTTCGTTCTTGCCGAAAATCCTGGGAAAGAAGTCCGGGAGCAATCGGCCCAGATACAGATTGGCATCTGTGATTGCTAGAGGACCACCTTTCCGATAACAAGCTGGACCAGGATGAGCGCCTGCGCTCTCTGGCCCGACCACGAAAAGGCCATTTCTGAAGAAGAGTCGAGAGCCGCCGCCCGCAGCGACTGTGTTGATGTCCAGTTGTGGACTTTGTATTGTCACACCTGCTGTTGTCGTTTCGAAGACGTGATCGTATCGTCCATCGCCGTATCTGCTTACATCTGTTGACGTACCGCCCATGTCGAAGCCAATGACCGGTGTTCTCGTCTCGGGATCGTAGCTTGTGAGCGCATACCCAACGACTCCACCAGCAGGACCAGAAAGAATAGCACGCAAACCTGAGAACATGTCCACGTCCACGAGGCCACCATCAGACTGCATGAACTCGCATCTCGCGCCTTTCGAACCCTTCTCGTGCTTGACGCTTTCTGTTCCCAAGCCACCTTCGAATCCTTTCTGAAAGCCATCAATGTAGTTGCGTATCGCCGGTGTCAGATATGCGTCAGCACATGCAGACGTCGCTCTCGGTACCAGTTTGATCATAGGCATGAGTTCGTGCGATAGCGATACGTGCTCGAAGCCAATCTCTTTCGCAATCTTGCCCACCAATGCTTCGTGGTGCGGATACGTGTATCCATGCATGAGGCACACAGCAATACTCCTCAACCCAGAATCGTACACCTCTTTCAGTTGTATTCTTATCTGCTCTTCTTGCGGCCGTTGCAATATCCTGACTGCTTCTCCACTCAATCCTTTGACCAGCTCAGCATCTTCGCCTGCCTCGTTCAGCCTTTTCGCCTGCGTGTTATGCCTCTCCGGATTCTCGGCGTAATCCTCCAATGTGACCCTCTCATCGACCTCTACGACCTTCTTGTACAAAACCTCGGGCTTCCTGATAGCCAGATCGAAAATATTCGGCCGACTCTGGTTCCCAATCTCCAGACAGTCCTTGAAGCCCTTCGTCACCACCATAGCAATGTCTTCACCCTTTCGTTCAAGCAATGCATTTGTTGCCACTGTAGTTCCCATCCGTATGCTCTCGATCTTGCTAGTGTCTAGAGGCTGGCCACGGGGTATCTCTTTGCCTTCGAACATCGAAAGAAGTCGACGAATGCCTTCTAACGGTGCATCATCGTAGTTCTGAGGATCGACTGAGAGGAGTTTGATCAGCACGTCGTCTTCCATCTTGCCTGTACCCGGGTTGCCGACGCAGTCTGTGAAAGTGCCGCCGCGGTCGATGGCGATGCGGATGCCTCGTGTAGGCGTGCTATTGGAAGTCCCTAAGTCGCCCATGTTGGACAGTCTATCGTTTGTTGTCTGTCTGGTTATGGAGGAGGAAAAGAGAGGGCAATGCTGCTGGAGCTCGGGGACAGCAGCTCGAGAAATGGAGGTAAAGGTGCTAGCTGACTACCTAGTAAGCATGGCACGACTTAGCTGCTTGCACTGATACTCAAGTACGATATATGTTTAGCAATGCGAGTGACAACATAGCTGTCACGATGCCGTCTTGCCTGCGCCTCGCCTGCCTATCAAAGAATCGGTGTCGGTCGACGTTCCCGGTGGGGGACTCGGCCGACTTCAACTTGTCCGGTCCAGTGCATTAGAACTCAGGTAGCAGTGACACGAAGACGTCGAGAGTGAAGGCCAGACGAAATAGCATTGCACTTCATGCGAGTGGCTCTACAGCACCTTCTCGTACTATCAATTGAGCCATGCATGCTTTTGTCCACTGTGTGAGAGCCACGCGCGAAACAGCGATTGCGGACCGAGGACGACATGCCTGCGCGCCCTTCCAAAACAACACTATATCTTTCACTGTTGATCAAGAATGCATCATGATTGGGTGGACAAGCCGCTCTGAGGTAGCAGTCGAGCAAATATCCGCGCCCAGCATGGTAGCATCACCTTGTTCTAACCTTCGGAGGTACATGAAGGTCGAGTCTTTGAACCTCTCGAGGCAAGTGGCGTGCTCTTCGAGCGTACAAGAACGAGATATACACCATCAGGAAGAGCTGCCGGTCGTACTTGCATTGTTCATCAACAAAAGACACATGCACAGGCCTTGACAAATCTCGAAATCTATCTCATGATGGCACAGCAGCAGTACCAGATCCGGCACCTGAAGTCTGGCAAAGAGGTCAAAAGAGATTTCATTTTCAGCAACTTCCAAGAGGCAACTTCATCATGGTCACACCCAGCTGTGGTCGATGCCGCAGTCGAGGCGTTTCACCAGAGACTGCCCGACTATGCTGAGACAACACTGCACTCCCTGCCAACCGTCGCAGCAGAGCTCGGGATCGGCCAGTTGTTCCTCAAAGACGAGTCCACCAGATTTGGACTGCCTGCCTTCAAGATCCTTGGTGCGAGCTGGGCAATCTTCAAGTCTGTCTGCCAGGAGCTCAATCTTCCATTAAGTTCATCTATGGAAGAGGTGAGGCAGGTCACCGCCTCAGCAAAACACCTTCAAATTGTGACTTGCACAGAAGGAAACTGGGGCCGTGCTTGTGCAAGAATGGGCAAAATCCTGGACTTGCCCGTGGTTGTCTATGTTCCTGGCTTCATGAGCGAGTACACGCAACGCTTCATTGAAAGCGAAGGGGCACAAGTCATTCGCTTACCAGGTGGCTCTTACGACGATTCGATAGAAAAGGCAAAGAGCGTCTCCGAGGTGACTGGGGCATTGCTGGTTATGGATGTCAGCTGGGACGGCTATGAAGAAGTGCCTCTTGTATGTCGCTTTTCGCAAACATCACTGCCAATTGGGGAGACATCGTCAGCTGATCGTTATATTTTGCAGTGGGTCACACAAGGCTACAGCACGATGCTTGCCGAGACTGATCGCCAGATCCAAACCGCTCAAGGAGGCCAAAGCCAGGGCCAGAACAGTGTATACATCATATCTGTTGGCGTTGGCTCGTGTGCGCACTCCGTCATTGCACACTATAAAGCCGCCAACCCTAGCGCATTCATCATCACAGTCGAGCCTGAAGTCGCAGCCTCCTTGAAAGAATCTCTACACTGCAAGGACATCACCCCCATAGTTACTGGCGACACCATCATGGCTGGCATGAATTGCGGTACCACCTCGAAGATCGCTTGGCCGGTGCTGCGAGACGGCGTTGGTGCAGCGGTCGTAGTGAATGATGTCGAGGCAAACCAGAGTGTGCTGGAGCTGAACGCACAAGGCGTCAAGCCTGGTCCGTGTGGTGCGGCTCCTTTGGCAGCACTGCGCAAGTATCTTAAGGAACCGGGAAACCCTCGAGATTGGAGCAGGTCGACAGTTGTGCTGTTTAGCACAGAAGGCGAGAGAGAGTATGCAGTGCCGGAGGAGTGAGTCAATGTATGCAAGATGGGGTTTGCAGGTGCTGTTGATAAGTTGGGCACTCGGTGGTCCGGGATCCTTACTGTGCACAAGGATTCGATCTTGAGCTCTGGGCACTCACCGCAATGCGAAGTAACACCGACGCTCAACTACACACATCCATGCTGCACACTCCGTAACATAGTCTCTGAAATTCCGAACGCCATCTCATGCATCTTCACGATCTTCTAAGGAAATATATGGGAACACGACATAGAGTTTCGCTAAGATATCCGTGGCGACCGAGGTTTTGGTGCTAGCCACCGCCATTAGAGATCCCTGCAGTCGTGCATGGAGACTTGAGCTGTGCGAACAACGCATAGCAATCCGACCAATCTTGTTTGCCCGGATGCGACCGTACTGCATAATGTGCATTGTTCGTGGCTGTGTGGTATAGCGACTCTTGCACTCATACTGTACACTTCCTATGTACATCCTTACGCGACACGAACCTATCGACGACGACACGACCAACAGACGAGCTTCGATCGCGAGAAGCCTGCTACGACATCGACGTTACGACCAGTCCCGAGTGCAGCGACGGAGGCCCATACCGACAGTTTATCCGCCAGACGTGTGCGACGCGACTCTTGTACAAATCCATAATCGATCATCCATCATTCAGCCCGTTCTGGTTTCCTTGAAACAAATCAAACATGTGGAAAGCGGCATTCCAAGGCCGCTCTGAGAAGGGCGGCGAGGGTAGCGTTGCGGGAAAGGCGACCAAAGACGAGTCGCAACCGCGAAAGAAGAAGAGCGGCAGCCATAGTCATCGCGCCGAGTCGGTCATCTCAACCAACTCGCGCCGGGACCATAATAGAGATCGGGAACGGCGAAAGAGTGGCAGAGCCGGCAGTCTTTACGACAGTGGCGGCTCAAGATATGAGAACGGATCATCCTACACCTCCTCTGGCCCATCGCAGTACGTGACTGCGCCGTCGTCGCGCGTGGAAGGACCTCAGGCATTGACTGCAAGCGCTTTACGAATGCTCCCGGACGACGAAGAGGAGTGGGAGGATGATGAGAAAGATGCGCGAAGTGAGAGGAGGAGCAAGAAGAGGGCAAGTGGCGATGAGAAGAGGCTCAAGAGTGCGCGGAGTGAGAAGGAGGGGTCGCGGAGTCATTCTAAAGAGCGCAAAGACAAGAAGGAGGGCAAGTCGTGGGAGAAGTCACGCGGCAAGGACAGAGAGCGCTCGAGGCGTGAGCCGGAACTGGTTACAGAGGGATCCGGGGCGATACCAGTGGCAGGAAGCTTTGAACAATTTCCAGGCCAGTCTGCTGGTGGCCAGATGGGATCATCTGATCCCGCAATGATGTCCGGTGCATTACCCAGTGCAGCATACCAGAACCAGTTCCCTGGCCAAGACCCGTATACACGACCTCAGATGCCTCCTTCAATGCCCAGTCGCTCCGGCTCGTACGGACATGCCGCCGACTATTACCTCGACGAAGGCCAAAGTGTACAGTTTCAGCCTGGCCACCGCGCGTCGACGCCGAACATGCTTGTGAATCCTGATCTTCACTTGATCGCAGCCTCAGCGGAGGCCAATCCTGCTCAAGACACTGGCCATGGTTCAGCCGCGGACTTCTACAGTGGCAAAGTCAGCCCGGTTCCGTACTCGCAGTTCCCTTCGACAGCGCCGACAACCCCAGCCAAGCCATCAAGGATCGGAAAGACATTTGCATCTGCTCCTTCAAGCTCTAGCAAGCCAAAGCCCAAGCCATCTCGAACTTCATCAACGGGAGTTGCCGCAGCCGCACTAGCCGCAGGCGCAGGGGTTGCAGCATTGAGCGGCTCTTCACACCACCACTCACAGTCGCAGCAGTACAAGACGTCATCCTCATCGTATCAACAAGGCCTCAGCTACACATCAAAGCCTACGAAAACGACCAGACACCACTCCGAAGGCAGTGCCTTCTACGCGGCGCCATCATCGAACAGCACTTACCCACCGACGCTCTCATCAACCAACGGCTTTGCGCCAATACCGACTACTAACACAAGAACCTCAGGTAGGCAGACTAACAATTCTAGCTCGAACGTTCCCCTTTACGCAGCTACCGGGGCGGGAGCCGCTGGCCTGGCAGCTCACGACTATCATCAGCATCACAACACGCACCCAAACACCGCCTATAACATGGCATCTGCTGGTGGCTATGGAGGCAGCGGTCAAGGCCCACCACGCTCGCCACGAATTGAGGCTGGAGGAGCATACTATGGACCACCAAGCCAGGGTGGCGGCATGGCGCAAATGCCATTTCACGAACACAAAGGTCCCTTGACTCGTCTGAAGGATGGCCTGTTCAACGTCATATCAACTCCTGAAGACGTAGCCAAGATGGAAATGTACACCGAGTACATCGGTGTTTGCAAGCACTGTTTCGACCCTCGTACATCTGCATGGGATGCGCCGCGGGTCCATCACTACCACAAGCGACGGGACTCTTTCGAGAACTTGCGACGACGTACATCTGGAGAGCGATTGGGTCGCATGGGTAGCAATGACTCGCTTAGGCGCCAAGGGAGCACCCGTGTGGACAAGGACAATCGTTATTATGCTTCTGAGAGCAGCAAACGCAAGCGAGAAAGCGGAGCTGGAATTCTTGGCGCTGGACTTGCTGCAGCAGGAGGCTTAGCCGCTGCCAATGCGCTGCGAGGCGATAGGCGAGACTTTGATGATACATACAGCGTCAAGTCTGGTCATCGTGAAAGCTCGGCAGTCCGACGACGAAGCCGTAGCTCTTCTCGTGAGCAGCGTCGCCAATCCCAGCACGGCGTCATCGGACGTGATCGAGAAGAGTGGGTAAAGGTTCGCCAGAAGGACGGTAGCATTGAAAAGCGCCGAGTCTCGCGAAAGTCACGTTCAAGCTCGAGAGAGCGTATATCATCCGGCTTGTTCGGAGCGGCCGCCGCTGGTGCCGCTCTGGGTGCTGCCGGTGTGGCTGCTAGCTTGAGGAGAAACCGGTCACGATCAAGAGATCACATTCCCGCTGTCATCGACGGCTTGGGGGCGCCGGACTCCAGATCAAGGCCTCGATTTCCCACTCAGCCGTCATATTACGACATCTCACGCTATGATCGATCAGGGGAGTCTCAAGGCATTTTTGGCGGGTTCTTCTCGCCACCTCAAAAAGAGAAGAAACGTAGGAACTGTCGCGAGCATCAGAAGAAGCGGAAGGGCTTCTTTACATTTAGCAACAGTTCTGCTTCTTCGACCAACTCGGACATAGCGTTTGGTGATGGTTTCGCAAGCAGATCAAGCCTCGGCTTGAGCAGGAAATCGTCTGTGCTGTCAAACAGATCTGGACGCCGGACATCTGGTCGAACACCCAGGAAAAAGTCTGATGATCATCTTGCCGCCACAGTCGCTGGCATTGGTGCTACGGCGGCAGCTTTGGCCGCTGCTCAAAGAGGTGACCGTATCAGCAAGCGTACCAGCAGACCAGAGCTTGGCAGGCGAAGAGATGTTCGTCATAGCCATGCTGATTCCGAGGATGAAGATTGGGAAGATGAGCTTCCATCTGACGTTGACGATTCGTCGAGTGTCGAGGGAGGTCTCGCTTATGGCAACGAAGACGATCGACGGCTCGCAGGGCGTCAGAGCATGGAAAGCATCGCATCACAATCCTCTGCTGGTGGTCTTGGAGCTTGGGGATGGAGATGGGGCGGTAAAGACAAGAAACGCCGTTCACGACAGAACTCGTCTTATCAGCCACTGTACGATCAAAGTAACGGTGGCTTTCATGCTGCTTCAGGTCTTGCTGGGTTGGCTGCGGGTACTGGCGCAGCTGCAGCATTCGACACAAGCAGGCCGATGCGTGCAGACAAGCCTGTATACCGTGATGATACGGGTCGACCACTGCCAAGCCCAGCCAGCATTTCCACCGCGAGTGGGCCTACCGGTCCAATGCGGTACGTTGATCCAGCGCCAATTCCAGATGCCGGCACTCCTTCGAGGTATTCTTCGATGCCTGCTGCTTTTGATGAGGGAATCCCAGTCTCGCGACCCGGTCCAGACATCCTTCAAGCACCACAGCCGATTTCACCAGCACATCCAGCTTTTACGCAGAGCCCGCCAGATATGGAGAGCCCAACCAATCATCGGCCAGGTCAACCGCGACGTTCCAACTCAAGTCCAACACGTGGCCACTTCGCTCAAGATGCTGCATTGATCGGTGGTGCAGCATTGGCCACTGCCGGTGCCATAGCCGGCATGTCGAGCATATCTGGTAGATCTGGACGCGAGAAGGAACCCAGCAGAGTCAGCTTTGGTTTCACAGAAGAGCAACAAGCCAAGGAGGACCGCGAACTTCGGCGCGAGAAGAAGGCCGATGACGAGGAGAGACGCCGAGCTGACAGAACTCGGGCACTCAAGGAAGAGGCTGAACGAGCTGCGAAGGATTCCAGGCAGGAGGAAGTTCGCCGACAACGTGAAGAAGAGAACCGCAGGGCTGCTGAACTCAGGCTTGAGAAGGAACGTGTTGCACAGCACGAGGCCGAGGAGCATGCCGAGCGCGAGCGACTAAGAGATCAAGCACGCGTTGAGCGAGAGCGTCTCGAGCAGGAAGCCTTGGACCGACAAGCCGCCGCAACTGCCGCTGCGGCCGAAGTCGAGAAGCATCGTCAAGCCCGAGAGGATGCTGAGAAACGGGCTGAGCTTGCGGAGCGCGAGCGTCGTGAACGAGAAGATGCTTACACGCGCGAGCAGGCGCGACTCGCGGAAGAGTATCGACGCCGTTGTGAGTCAGAAGAGCGCAGCCAGTACGAGGCGTACGCTCAGCGGTACCTGAGCCAAAGTCCGGAAGTTGAACGCAAACAATGGCCTTTGGCTCGACAGCAGACGCCTCAGTACAGCCAACTGACTTCAGAAAGCGAGCAAAAGCAATCTTCTGGCTGGGCCTCGGTGGCAGTCGGTGCAGCAGCTGCCGCCACTGTTGTCGCCGTTATGGCTGGACGGGAGCATGAAAAGGACCACGATCGCAACAAGTCTCGTGACGATGGATATCATGATCAAGGTCACCAGGATCATTCTGAACAGCGATATGGCACAGCTTGGGAGGCACGGGAGAAGAATGCTTCTCCATGTAAGACGGAGGGACGAGCTGAACTTGAACGGCGCGCCAGCGAGAAGTATGGTCGTGGTCAGTCAGGCGTCGAACTTCGTGATGGCTATGCCTCTACCGAAATCAAGCCAAAGAATGAGCATGAAGGCGAACCACTTATGGACGACGATATCTACGACCCTGATTTCTTCAAGAAGAAGCATACTCCTGTCGAGAACGCTCGCTACGCGCAGTTCGCACGCAAGGCTGCCGACAAGGTGGTCCATGACAGGGAACATGCCTATGACGACGACAAGAAGACGAATTACGCAGACTTCTTTGCGCCCAAAGAGCTTCTTGACAAAGCAGCTGAAGGCAAGACAAGAGCCGTCAGTCCTGGTGGCGATGTGGACATGCAAGTCTTCCACCTACGAGATGCTGAGGTCCGAGCTTCCTACCCTTCAAGTTCAGATTATGACTACGGCAGGAGCAAGCGGGTGCCACATGACGTGCCCAGACTCAATGTCATCGCGCCCACGCCGCCCCCGGGCTCTGCAGAGAGCAGTCCGCTGCGGTCCAAAGAGTACAACAAGTCGCCACTGTCGAACGAACAAGTGCTGGAACTCGCTAACGAATTGAACAAGTCAACAGTTTCACAGTCTCGTAGCGAGCATTCCGAGCGCAGTCGCAGCATTTCCTGGGGTAACGACAGCACACACTACTACGATGTTGACACTCCAGATTCGCATCAAGATCGTGACTCGTACATTACCAGACCCAACGCTGGCAACCATCGTGCTGCTACAGCTGCAGCTGGCATTGCGGGTGCAGCAGCGACCGGTAAAGCTCTCCACGAGATTGTGGTCGAAGATCCCAACGGAGGCGAGCGGCGTTCCACTGAAAAAGAGTGGTTCCGTGATGAGAAGCGGGATGCTCAAGCTGGCGCGGACGATGACAGGGATGTTGAAGACATCACCCCAGAGCCAGAGCCCCGAGGGTTTTATCGCCAGCCATTCTTCGACTCTGTGTCCGACATGGGTACGGGCATCTTCAACGTGGGCTCTCCAGGGACTGAAAATGCGCCTCCAGTCAAAGGCTTTGTTGAAGGTGAGACGGATGAGCCTACGCCCATTGAGGAGAAGAAGCCTCGCATTCCAGGCGGCTTCGACGATGACATGGACGACATCTACAGACCTCGTCCGAAGCGCGACAATGACTCTGTCACTGCCGGGATAGGAAAGGAGCAGGCTGCCGCTGCCGTTGCCGGCGCTGCAGAAGAAGTCAGCAGCTGGGAGCCACCTCTCACCAAGAAAGAGAAGAAGAAGCGCGAAAAAGAGGCGAAGAGAGCCATCAGTGTGGTCGAAAGTGAGCCTACGACGTACTACACAGCTGAGTCTGAACCCGTCCCAGAACCTGTTGCGGAACCTGCGTGGGAGCCACCGCTTTCTAAGAATGAGCAGCAGAAGCGTGAGAAAGAAGTTAAACGCCAGAGCACTGTTGAAGAGAGCGAGCCACCAGCTCCACTTCCCTCCACTGAGCCAACTTCTGTCGCCGACGAACCCGCATGGGAGCCGCCACTGTCTGCTAAGGAGAAGGAAAAACGTGACAAGGCGGCCAAGCGCTCGAGCATGGCAGAAAGCGATATACCGACACCTGCCGAGGAACCCGAGTCCGCACCTTCGCCTGCGACACAGGTCACCGTTGAGCCAGACGAAGACTACTTCCTCAGCAAGAAAGACAAGAAGCGCGACAAAGCCCGGAAGGAATCTGGCGATCTTGCCAGCTCCGTTGAGGAAATACCCTCAGAGCCTAGGCCAGTCGACTTTCCTGAAGAGTTCTTCCGCGATCAACCCGCTGGAGATGATTGGAAAGCACCGCTTAGCGAGAGAGAGCAGAAGAAGTGTGATCAGGACCGCTTGGCTGATGCTGCTCTTGCAGCTGGAGGTATTGCTGCCGCCGCTGCAGTCCTTGACAGCACAGAAGACTCTACTTCTGGCGCCGGCAAGAAGAAAAAGAAGGGCAAAAAATCAAAGCTTGGTGAGCCAAGCTACGCTGATCCTCGCGATCTCCCAAGCGAATTGCCTACAGCGCCTGAGCCGCCTGTCTTTAAGCCACATGGCATGGCAGGTGGGTGGGGCAGCGATCGGCGCAACTCCGAGGAAAAGCTTGCAGAAGAAACAAAAGACCAGGACTCCGAGAAATCCTTCCAGTATCAGACAACAGACGAGACGTCCAAGGCGGTCGAACCAGAAACGCCGGCCGAGGACGATTGGGCGAACCTCACCTCCTCATCGAAGAAGTCGAAGAAGAAGAGTAAGCGCAACAGTGCAGCTTTCAATATACCAGAGGTCAGCTCGCCACTGCGATCCGAGATACCGTTCGACGATCACGTTAGCACAAACGACAACAAGAAAGACCCAGAGCCTTGCACGAACGGCTACGGCAAGGATAGCGAGTCATCACGTGTAAAAGAGCCAATATCTTCCAAGGATGATGATCGATCCAACGACAAGACTTCGCGCGAAACTGGATACTTCGACGAGCCGCGCAGGAGAAGTGACAGTCCGAAGCAGATCTCACCCGAAGATGCTCGCTCCTCAGTCTCTGACGAACGCAAGTCGCGACGTGAGGAGGCACGAAGAGGCAGCGATTACTTCGACGAACCCTCCTACGCTTATGAAACAGCATCGATTGCCGCAACTGAGCCTGTCGGTGATTATGGGCACTCGAGCAAGTCGAAGCGCCGCTCGCGACATGCTGACGACGATGACGATACTCGCTCTGTCGTATCGAGCAGATCTCGCAGAGACAAAGAAGATTCACCACCCGAAAAGAAGAGAGAGAAGAAGGGCGGTCTTTTTGGCTTGTTTGGACGTAACAAGTCCACGGACGATGTGAAATCATACAAGGACGACACTTCACTCAGCAGAACATATACTCGGGACAGTAAGCGTGACGACGAAGATGATGGGTCTAGGCACCGTCGCAAGCATCGATCAAGATCGGAATACGGCGATGATGACGATGATACTCGAAGCGTCAAATCTTCGTCAGGAAAGCACAGGCGCCATAGATCGGAAACGGGTAGCGACGATGACAGTAGAGCACACCGAAGACGGAGCACCCATGATGACTATGACCGTTCATCGTCCGCTCGCAGCGAGCCTGGTCACCGCCACCATCGCCGACGAGGAACCGATGACGATGGCGACAGCCTGTCAAGACGTAACAGCCGTGAATCTCGTGGCGCAGCCAGCGAAAGTGGAAGCCGCCATTATCATAGAAGAAAGACTGATGAAGACGGCTACGGCGCGGGCTCAAGTGATCAATCTTTTTTAGGGATGCGGGTAGAGGAAATGCCGCCTCTGCCCGCTAGTCGTCCGGCAAGCCCGGATTCGGCCGCCAAACAGCAGAGAGAAGGCAGCTATGCTGAGGTCGAGTCTGGTGCCGGGCTGGTGACAGGCGCTGCTATTGCTGCAAGCCTGGGTGCTGCCGTTGATGCTGCATTCGCTGACCGTGATCACGAAGACAAGGCCGCTTCTCAGCGCGATGTCAGGGAAGAGAACAGTGACGACGAGCATCACGATCGCGGTGCCCCAGTACTTGAGCCGTCTCCGATGATCGAGACGCCAGCACGCCCGGTGTCGATGGGTAGACCTTCGTCGTCCACTGCAGTACCTCTGCACTTCCCTGGCCGTGCTCCACAGACACCACTCAGCGCAAAGGATCGAGCGCACAGCTTCTCTTCACCTGCTGCTCGATCGCCTGCAACGCCAGTATCTCCAAACGCCACGCGATCTCGCCAAGGCCGTCCACAGTCGACAGAGATCCGGCCGCTGTACCTTGTAGAGCGTAATCGTCAGACTCCAAAAGTGGAAGATGCTCTACCAAGTTTGCCATCGAGCAAGCCTTCGAGTCGTGCTTCAAGCATTCAGGGCAGTGATGAGAACTACCAATCCGCCGCTGAGGAGCTGGACTTTGACTCGCCAAATCGATCACGAGCTGCAACACTCACTCTTGATACCGATGAGGCCAATGCTTACCGTAACGACCCTCTCGGGTCTGGTGAAGTGACTCCGAAGGCTTCTGAGTTCCATAGTCTGCCAGGCTCTGGCGAGAAGGCGCCGAAACAGGAGCCACAGTTTTACACATGGGAAGACTTTGCGCAGGATGAGCGTTTGCATGAGCAAGAGAGCCAGCCCGTGGAAGAAGTGTCAGCTGAACCTTCGCTTGTCCAGGCGACACCAGGTCTGACCATGAAGCACGACAAGCTCTCGCGAAGCAGATCGAAGTCGCCTGGCAAGAGCTCAGGTGCTTTCAAATCTGCTGCGGCTGCTGCCATGCTGGGCACTGCGGCGGTCTATGCTCATCACAGGACCCAAGATCGCTCTTCGGAACGATGTGTCAACTTCGAGGACAAGCAGGTGGAGTCTAAGCCAAGTTATGATTATCCACTTCCTGCCCCGGTCGAAGAGGGTGCGTCAAAGAGGAAGAAGGGTAAGAAGGGCAAGAAACAGCTCTGGCAGGATGATGAGACCATCAGCGAACAGCCTGCTGAACCAGAGATGGTCAAAGAAATCAACGCAAGTGCGCCACCTCATGTCGAGCTCGGCCTAGTTGGTGCACGAGATATTGAGGCTTTTCGTGAGAGTGGAGGAAAAGATGAAGATCAGGCACCAGGCTCCGCAGCTTCAGCGGTTGGAACTTGGTCCTCCAACCGACGAAGGATAGATGCTCTTCTCGAGACAAGCGTTCGATCCGAGGACGTCGAGACGAAGAAGGAGATGAATCGCTTCCTCCCGTCCGCTGCCGCTCATACCCTGCCCAGCTACGGCGAGGACTTCTTCTTCCGCGCCGCAGGAGAGAGCAGCGGTTCGACGCCTGGCACTGGCAGTGGAGTAGCAACGCCGTTTATGGCTGTGCCTACCCCGGCCGAGGAAGGCGCTGAACGTGAGCTTGGTGATGTCTTAAAAGAGGACGAGCAGCGTCCAGCTACCTCATACAAGCTTCCGACTGCCAAGGCTGAGCCTGCTCCGCTTGTGGTCGAACAGCGCAATGTCGAGGCTGCCGAAGAGCAATCGACAGAGCCTGTCTCGGCGCCCAAGCTTACTCGAAAGCAGTCCAAGAAGAGTAGGAAGAAAGGCAAGACTGCCATGCTTTGGGAGGAGGAGCCAGGCGAGCCAGGGTCCGAGCAGCCAATGCAACTCGACACAACCACTCAAGGCACTAGCAGTCACGAACTTCCAGATGCTCAAGGAGAGCCTTTGACTGCTATCGCAAAGAAAGATGCTCATGATACACAACCTTGGCATACCGAAACGTCGACCGAGACCGAACACAATCATCCGGCGACACAATTCAACTTCGGCACGAACGATTTCAATCAGCTTGCGCAGAGCAGTGCGGCAGGCTGGCAAGATTCGCAAGCCCAGGCGTTCCATGACTCGATGATATCCGAATCTGCCTCTACAGCACCAACGGTTGAAGAGCCACGTGTCGAGTCCGAGGAGACTTCATTCGAAGCATTTGAATCGAAGAGAAAAGTTAAGAGAGGCAAGAAGAACAAAGCTTCAGCTTGCTCAGAGACACGGGATGATCCAGTGGAGAGGGAGCCCCCTGCTACGTGTGAAAGATCAAATGAGCCTTCGCAGGAAACTTCAGGTATCGACACGACAATCGTCGCAGGTCTTGGCGCCGCCGCAGCGGCCATCGGCGTTGGTGGAGCACTTGACAAAAGGTCCAAGAAGAAGTCGAAGAAAGACAAGAGGAAGACAGCAGCCTCGTGGACAGGTTTCGAGGAGGAGCCACAGCCAAGCCCAGACTTGGCCACCCGGAACGAACCCGTCAAGGATGAATTCGAGGCTCAGGGGCCATCAGGCGAGCAAGATAACACCTTCACTCCAGAGCTCGATCTTGGACCCGTTGTGGCGAGGGGCATTGATGCTTTCCATAATGAAGATATCGAGCACTCGGCCGAGCAAGAGGCAGTCGCCACATCCGAGTTTGACCTTGGTGCAGTCGGCGCCACTGACATCGATGCGTTCGAGCAGCATGCAGAACCACTCCAGCCTCCTCAAGATACAACAACGACTGCTGCTGAGGACTTCTTCCCAACCAAGTCGAAGAAGAAGGGCAAGAAGAATGAGAAGAACGCATCACGGACCGACGTATCTGAGCCCGTATTCCGAGCTGAAAGTCCTTCCACATCGCGACAGATGTCAGTGGATGACAGTGCCTTTGTTGATGCAGAAGAGTCGCATATCCAGGGACGTGCTGCGCCAGAAGAAGGCGTCTCAGCTATCGAACAGGATGCCACTCCAAAATCGAAGTCCGAGCTCACTATCGATGAAGAAGTGCCATTCAAGAAGAGCAAGAAGGACAAGGAAAGGAAAAAGTCCGCTGCATTCTTTGAGCCTGGAGCAGAGATGCCGCAAGAGACGGCGACCCCGGGCGCGTCTCAATCACGGCGAGCGTCAGCAGACGAGACGGCTTTTGTTCATGCGAGTGAGTCAGAAGTGCCCAGCAGTGGCGACGTCGTGCCATCATCAAGTGTGAAGCCAGCAATCGAGTTAAGACAGACTGAGTCAGGCAAGTCTAGGGATGTTCAAGCTGCCGCAGTCGGTCAAGTTCAACACTCAGTTCCCATCGCGCCAGTACCCGGAAAGAATGGGAACGACAAGAAGAAGCAGCAAAGTTTTGACTGGATAAGCGTTGATGCCGCTGCTCCGGACGCACCTGAAGAGCCTATCACTTCGCACCAGCCGATCAACTTGGGGGAAGTCGGTGCACGAGACATCACAACATCCGGCAACAAGAGGAGATCTGAACAATACACCACTTTCCAAGACGAAATCGAGCTCGGACCGGTCGGTGCGCAAGACACATCCGCGATTGACAACAGCAGAGCGACAGAAGAATCGACCTACCCTCACGGGCATGCTGATCTCGGCCCGGTCGGCGCGCAAGACACGACAGCAATTGATGCCAGCACAACGTCAGGAGACTTCACTTCATCTCGCGATGATACCGCCGTTGGCCCAATCGGTGCGCAAGACCTGAGGGCGTTCGAGGAAGCTGCATTGCCAACGTCAACCCTTGAGAGCGAAGCAGCAACGGACACTGTAACTACAGAGCCGGTGGACGAGTTCACTCCGGCCAATCTTTTCAAGAAGAGCAAGAAAGACAGAAAGAAGAAGAAAGCTGCGTTCGATTGGGACACTCCCGACCCAGACTCTGTGGCAAGCGCTCCAATTCCAGAGTCGCGTGACGAGCCACTCGTTGAGTCAAGCCACGCCGATGCAGCTCTATCTGCCCACCAGTTGGAGCAAGTAGATACTCCTCTCGAATCCTTGAAACAGGAGAGCAAACGAAATCTGGCAGACAAGTCGTCCACTGCAGAGCCGTCAACAGGTGACTTCGCGCCTGTGAGCACCTCCGAGCAGTCGAAGAAAGACAAAAAAAGGAAGTCTGCTTTGGACTGGTCAGAACAAGATGTCGAGACCGGTGCAGCAATCTCTGAATCTCTTGGCGATGGTCTCGAGCCTGTCGCACCTGCTACCACGGAGCACACTGATGTCGACAGGTCACATCACCCTGCTGGAGAGGTGACAGAGGCAGATGCTACCGCGTTGGACCCTGCTCAAGACGACTCTTTGGCGCCTGTGTCGTCCAAGCAAGCCAAGAAGGACAAGAAGAAGAAAAAGAAGCAGTCCGCATTCGCCTGGGCGGAGCCTGACCCCGAATTCGAGGCAGCTCCACAGTCTGCGCTCGCGGGGAATACTCAGATCGAGAGGGGCGTGGTCGAGCATACACAAGGATCTAGCGAGGACACTCAGCCCGCTCAAGACACAGTCCTCGCTGCAGAGGATCAGCGACCACACATGACTGAAACCGCTCCGGAAGACGATGAGTTCGCTTCTTTCTCGACCAAGAATAGCAAGAAAGACAAGAAGAAGAAAAGGCAGGCGTTCAATTGGGATGATCCAGAGTCCACATTGAAGAGCGTGTCAGCGCCAAAGGAGGAAGACGCGAATCTTGCAGCAAACGACGATGTGTCTGAAGACAAGATCACTGTGGACGGCATTGCGTTGCCCGAAGAAGATCGCACTGTCGATGATCCTGAGCATGGCTTGGTTAGGAAAGCCGCTCGGGACAGCTCCGAGAAAATGCCTTCGCAGCCCGAAGAGCAACTCGTTGAGGCACCCACCGAGGAGCAGTTCAAGCCTACACTTTCGCGCAAGCAGAGCAAGAAGGACCAGAAGAAGAAGCTCCAACAGAAGTTGGCGGACCTTGAGCTCGCAGAGCAGGCCGTCACAACAACAGACTCTTCACAGGATCAGCAGTCGCAGATAGAGGGATTTCTTGAGCGTGACGCCAAGGACAGGGAGATCGCCGAGCCCGTGAGTACTGCTGCAGTGGAGGATCCGAATGGACGTGTTACTCAGGATGCCGTCGAATCTCCGATTGAGCCACTGGTGGAAATACCAATCGAAGACGAGTTCAAGCCACTTCTCTCGCGAAAGCAAAGCAAGAAAGACAAGAAGAGGCTTCGGCAATCTCTTTGGGATCTCGAGCCAGAGGCTGAAGAGCCTTCGCCAGCCGCCGCTATCGACAAGGACTCTCAGATCGAGACGGAAGGACTAGGAACAAGCTCGCATGTCGCTGAAGAGCAGATCAGTGGTCCGGTAGACGGCGGCGATGGCGAAGCTGCAGCCCAGCCTGGGCTGATCGGGGCAGACGAAGCTTCTTCTTATCATTTGAGCCGAAGCTTGGATGCCTCCCACACCGAAAGTGCTGAAGAGTTCTCCGCGCCTCAAGACGAGTCTGTCAGACTGGCTTGTGAGGCAGAAACTGAGCAGGCCGCCCGCCCGCACGAAAAGCCTCAGGATGACTTCCTGTGGGCTCCAAGCTCTAAGAAGAAAAAGAAAGGCAAAAAGGCTAAGCAGGACCAAGATGGATCTCCTAAGGAGGCGACCAAGGACAACACGGCATTGGCAGCTGTAGCCGAAGGCGCGCCATCGTTGTCCTCTGGTAAGCACATCGAACTGTCAGAATTAGCACAAGAGGAATTGTCGCGCGACTTGGTCGAGGGAACGGTGCCAGTCTCACGAGATGACCCTCAAGGTGATTCGTGGGGTTTTCCGACCAGCTCGAAGAGAAAGCCGAAGAGGAGCAAGAATTTAACGTCAAGCATGACTGTCACTCCGCCTTCAGAACAATCTGCGACCGAGGACAGCGCTCCGGCTGTCCGAGGTCTCAAGGCAAACGATGTCCAGCAAGATGCCTTGACTAACGACCAAGCCCACGCCGAGGAACCGGAAGTGTTTAAACCTGAACAGACTGCAAGCAGCAGCGATCCTCCAGCTGACGAAATTGTGAAAGAAGACGATATTTTCACCTGGGCTTCAAGCTCCAGGAAGAAGGAGAAGAAGAGGAAGAAGTCTAAAGCAGTTGAGTTGTTGACCTCGGCCAACGAGCGAGTCGAAGACCAAGCTACGCCAGCGCAAACGACTATTGAACCTGAGCTTGAAATCCCAACATCCTCTGAGGAGCAAATACCACCTGAAGGAGCACCCGTCTTGACAGAAACGTCTGTGGAAGACGACCCCTGGGAGGCACCTACGTCGACAAAGAAGAAGGGCAAAGGGGGAAAGAAGGCAGCCTCAGGCCTTGCAATGCCCACCACCGAGCCCGCCGAACCCATTTCCGAGACTAGGGAACCGGTCATCGGCCAAGTCAACCAGTCTGCTGATGTTCCTGTCAATGAGAAGCGTGATCGCCAAATCATGGATCAGGGCATCGAGGCATACACGCCCGACTTTGAGGAGCAGCAGACTGTCAGCATCGAGAATGATGCTGCCGTCAAAGACCAGTCCGCTCAAGAAGAGCCGCAGGTCTTCTGGGGCCCACCCACCTCGGAGAAGAAGAAAGGCAAGAAGAACAAGTCGTTATCAGGCACCGCAACTACGCTTGCGGAGGACGTGGACTCGGCGTCTTCCACACATGCCGCGGACCTGGCAGAGCCTCCCGATGATTCCAGCATCGCGCATGACTTTGGCTGCGCGCCTCAGGTGTTCACTCTCGAGACCTACGAAGATCTCGACAACGCAACAGAAGCTCATGCTGGTTACGCGAAGAACCATGACGGCCCGGCCCATTACACATTTGATGATGTCTGGGCAGAGGAGGAGATCGCCACTCACGAAGATACAGCTGCCGTACAAGACCTTTTCGACGAGCCCACTGAAGACGCTCGGAGTTCTTACACGTCTAGTGCCAAGAAGGGCAAGAGAAAGAAGGGTAAGAAGGGTTCTACAGCTGGCCTTCTTCCAAGCAATGAAATGCCAGAGCCAGATTCGTCAACGGACAAGCCACAAGACCCTGAAAGTCGGGAGGTAGAGACCGAGAATACATCAAACGTCGAGGGCACAGATGGACGAGGCCCTACAGAAGCTGGCTCTGCACCCGAGCCGGACATCAACCAGAGAGACATCAAGAACGATGTGGTAGATGTTGAGCAGTCTGAAGACGTTGACGCCGTCGGTGGACATATCGATGACGCGGACTTTTGGGCAGCCTCGAGTGGCAGCAAGAAAATGGGCAAGAAGGACAAGAAGTCGAAGACACAGGATTCTTTGGCAGACACATTCGCGGCTGACACCACACCGACTGGTATCATTGATACAGCCTCCCACGAGCCTGCGAATCCTGCGTCTGGTGACGATTTAATGCAATGCCCAGCAGATGCCGACCCCGTCCTAAACGAGATTGATACAAGGGCCGTGCAGCAAGAAGAGACTGTTTTTGATGATTTGGGGCCTGCTCCAAAGGCTGGCAAGAAGAGGGGAAGGAAGAGCAAGACCACCCAGCTCGATGCGTTCGATGAGACCGACAAAGGCGTTGGTCTTGCACCAACGCCACGCGGCGAATCATCAGCCCTGATAGAGGGACCCGAATCTACGGCCACGCAGACCCCGGCTGACTCTCAAGATCCCATCGAGGCAGAATCCAGCGACGTCTGGGCATTGCCAGCCAAAGGCAGGAAAGGCAAAAGGGGTAACAAGGGCAAACAAGTTCTGGCCTGGGATGAAGAGGTGCCGCTGAGCATCGCGGACAACCAGGTTCTCACGACCGAGCCGCAACAGGAACCCGAGACAGCCGACATCGCAGAGCATCTTGAAAAGACCAAGATCGTTGGCGCTACCCCAAGCGAAGCCCTTGATGTCAGTAAGCCTGCGGAAGAGCCGAGCACCGTGAAGCAGGAGAGCACGACAGTGGAGGAGGAAGCACAGCTTTCTGTGCATCAACATGAAGCAAAAGAGTGCAGCACATCTTCAGCGCCCTTCGTTGATGAGAATCAGACACCAACTATCGAGAGTCAAGAGAGCGATGCTTTCTTCACTACGAGACAGGGTAAAAAAGACAAAAAGAAAGCGAAGATTCGTGCCTCCATGGCAGACGCCTTTGGGTCAGAGCAGACAAGCGAGGTGCCCACATCCGCTGAGTCGGCGGAGCCTGATCACATCATGTCCTTGGGCGCAGCCGCGGTCGCGACGGCCACTCTAGCTGGCGTGGTAGCTTCTCAGGGCACAGGCAACAAGCCGGAAGAAGATGAGTGGGCTGGCTTTTCAACAAAGAAGTCGAAGAAGGACAGGAAGAACGCCAGGAAGGGCGGTACCGCTACTCCAGCCACGGACAACGCTGAGCCATCTATGTCAGCCGATGTTGAAGTAAAGGACTTTGGTGCAGCTTCAGAGGTCAAGATAGATGATGAGATGGCGCAAGCTGTGAACGAAGAGGATCCACCAAGGATTTTCGAGGCGCTTAGTGGCCATGATGTTGCGAAGGCGCCTTCGGAGAACCCGATCTCCCCGCGCTCGCTCGAGATACTCAGAGAGCAACCAGAGACTGCTGGCATCGTGGATAACTATACGCCCACCGCCGATATCGAAGACCAGCAGAGCGATACCGAGGCCAATACAGAACGTGAGGCTGCGGAAACAATTGGTGGACACGAGTCTGTTCGAGTCACGCCAGCGGAAGATCCAAGGGCGACCTCGCCACATCATCCATCTCAGGACATAGACTTCACCGCCACTGTTGCCGCCGGTCTTGCCGACAGTGGTTTCAACCCTGATATGGTCATTAATGACCCGGTATTCCAGCGACGAGCTTCCCCGTCGGGCACAATCGCTGAAGCTGATCCTGACGAAGTCTTTCTTACAACTACGTCGAAGCGCAAGAGGGGCAAGAAGAACAGGAAGTCAACCGAGATCTTCGGCAGCCCCGAAGCCGAACGAGTGATCCCTGAACCCGATGCAGCTACCGAAAGCGTGCCGGCTGACGACTTCAACGATGCGATAACTCAGAGTTTGCAGGGTACAGGCTTTGACCCTGCGCTCCTGGAGAAAGCTCTCGCTTCAAGTAACGATCAATCGTCAAACGACCTGACCGAAGACCTAGACGAGTTCTCCTTCGCATCCAGTAAGCGCAAAAAAGGCAAGAAGGGAAACAAGTCTCAAGCAGACCAGTCCAGCAGATCAGCTACCGAACAAGGTATTGTTCCTGTTGCCACAGATGCTCCGACGGATTTCGCAGAGCCATCAGACCAGCCCCTGCGCGAGCTGACCTCGCAAGATTCTAATGTCAAGCGCAACTCCTCAGATGACGCACCATCGAATCCACTGGCGTTGGACACTCAAGTTGCAGAAGCAGACATGACACAACCATCTGTGACTCACGAGGAGCCCCAACCTGTCAACATACTCAGTGTAGGCGGTGACGAGATGGACATGGAGGAGATGGATCGACAATACAAGGAGTACAGGAAGAACAAACGCAAGCAGAAGAAGCTCAAGGGTGCCACCAAAGCAGAGGGCCTCTCCGACAACCAAGAAAGTGCCACCGAGCTGTCCGCAATGGTCTCCGACAGCGAGGGTCTGTCGGCTACCACCACGAGAGATGGTATTCTGTCACCACAGTCAAATCTCGATGAGACAAGTCGACAGCTGTCAACTGGCAATCAATCAGAGATTGAAGCCGCACCGCCTGCGGAGGCGGTCGTCAGCCCCAGCACCTCAGCCCCAGCTCACAGTATATTCGGCGAGCGTGTCAAGAGGCGCATCCCACCGAAGCACAAGCCTGAAGAGCGCTCTTGGGAAGATAGACAATCAAGTGCGGATGTGTCGACTGAACCGAGGCCCGAGTTTGGCACAGCGGGTATGGCTGCAGTCGTCGCGGCAGCGGCGCGTGAGAGGAAAGCACGCAAGGAGGCTCACGAAGCAGTTCTGACGCAAGCAAAGCAAGAGTCAACGTGGTGCTTTGATGCGCTCAACGATGAGAACAAGCCTGACGACCCTCGTCTGTCTCTCGAGGATAATGGCCACCAGCCAATTCGAGACAGTGGGTACCAAGAAGGCCCACGATCACCTTACCAAGCATCGAGAACCAGTCACGAGATCCCAGACATTGTTCACATCAGCTCTTCCCCTCGAGAATCTCCTTCCAAGGACAGTCTACGACAGAGGCGGTCTCTTGAGCCGCTCAAGCTAACTACCAGTCCAGACGATTCTTGGGAGATCAAGAGTCCAAAGAGACGCAGCGGCGACCAACAACGACACTCTTCCGAGACCCGTTCGCGAACACCAAGCGCTGAAACGCCTTTGAAGCCGACAAGCAAAGATCGCGCATCATACCTCTTCCAATCTCCGCCCGAAGGACTGGCCTCTGGTGGCGAACAAAGCTCTCGCAGCATTGATTCACATAGTGGCAACCCTGTGACACCTCAGCGATCAGAGAAACATGACTCCTTCAAAGTCACGAGTCCAAGGTCCAGCGAGTCACATCACCACCGAGACTCCTCCGCCACTCGTGCCACGTTCTCCCCTGATAACGCGAGTGTCGATCCGGGTCGGGAGGGCTCAGCATTCTCGCCAGTCAACGGTCCATTGAGTCCTAGACTAGCCTTGGACTCCATCCCAGAAGAGCGCCCCACGAGCAAGCGTGGTAAATCAAAGACTGACTTGGGCGGTCCTGAGCGCATCAAAGCAGCCAACCGCGCCGAAACGCCCCAGGGCATGCGTGCACGAGAGCAAGCACTTTCACCGTCAACGCGGCCTTCTATCAACGTTTCTCAGACGAGCTCAAGGTCGACAAGCAATCCTCTGTCAACGGACACGCTCATCAACCGCCTCTCTTGGCCTGACGTGGATGAGCAGACTGACACAGTGTACATCGATCGACATCTCGGTCACAGGCACTCACGGCCAGCGCTGCAAGATCCTCGCTCACCCAGTGTCGTCAGCAATCGATCGAACAACAGCGGCACGCACTACAAGTCACCACAAGAGCTGCGTTCCTACAGTCGAACATCGACTCGCAGCTCAACGCCCTCGCTCAGGCGCGTTAGCCTGTCAGGTGACCTGCGGGCCGCCAGCCGGCGGGGCGACGAATCGACAACGGGATCGGCTGTTGGCGCTCGAGACTCACCCAAAACAATTCCCTTCGAAGCTCCGCCAACACCACCACCCAACGACGATGAGCTGATGACGGGCAGCGCCTCGCGCGCGATGGATATGAATGACGATGTCTTCGTAAGTAGTACATAATCTATCGATAGCGCATCTGTTAACGATTCGCAGCAGGGTTACGGCGATGCGCAGCAGTCGCAAGTGTCGCCGACGCGACCGCCAAGCGTGCGAAAGCGCCAGAGCATGCACATTACAGACCTCGAATCCCAGCTAGGACAACTAGCCGCAGAAAATCGTGCTCTTCGGGACGCCCGCGAATATGCTGACCAAACGAACGATACTGCTCGCGATGTCAACGGTCAAGCACTACAGGAAGCGCTGGCTGCGCGGGACCAGGAACTCCAGCAAAAGGACCATGAGGTCAGCGTGATCAAAGCCATGCTGCAGCCTTTGCAAGAAGAAGTGGCGCGACTGACGGAGATGAACGGTGGCCTCACGGAAGCTAACAGGAATCTTGTGGACGATACCAATGGCCGCTATGCCACTCTTCAAGCCGAACACGCTTATGCACATGAGCAATGGCAATCTGCGGCTCGGGAGCTTGATGGCATGCGTAGCGAACATGGGAGAATCACCTCTGGCATGAAGGATATTGTCGAAGCCGAGATCGCCACTGCTTTGGCAGACAAGAACGCCGAGATCCTGCGACTTCGCGAGCAGCTCGATATCGCTGCCGAACAGATCCGGGCATTGCAGGTGCAAATTCAGTCGTCGAAGTCGAGCGGTTTCCTAAGCCAACGAGATGAGGACTATTTCGATGGCTCTTGTCAGAAGCTGTGCCAGCATGTTCAGCAATGGGTGCTTCGCTTCTCGAAGCTTTCCGACAATCGTATCTGCCATCTATCGACAGACCTGAACGACGACAAGATTGAGGCTCGGCTTGACAATGCCGTTCTTGACGGCTCAGACGTCGACAAGCTGCTCGGTGACCGCGTACGCCGACGAGACGTCTTCATGTCGGTGGTCATGACGATGGTATGGGAGTATGTCTTTACACGCTACCTATTTGGCATGGACCGGGAGCAGCGACAAAAGCTGAAGGCTCTGGAGAAACTTCTCGCTGAAGTCGGACCACCACGCGCAGTATCTCACTGGCGCGCTACCACACTTACTCTTCTGTCCAAGAGGCCCACTTTCGACAAACAATGCACCCTGGACACAGAAGCCGTGTGTCACGAAATCTTTGGCGTGCTTTGTTCCTTGCTACCACCACCCTTGAACTCCGAGCAGCAACTCTTGACTTCTTTGCAGAAGGTCATCCGCATTGCAGTTGATTTATCGATCGAGATGCGCACACAACGCGCAGAGTACATCATGCTACCCCCACTACAGCCGGAGTATGATACCAACGGCGATCTCGTACGCAAGGTCCACTTCAACGCTTCGCTCATGAATGAGCGCTCAGGATTCTTCAGCTCCAACGAAGAGCTTGCCGCTGAACAGGCGGTCGTGAAAATCGTGTTGTTCCCGCTTGTGGTCAAGAAGGGCGACGACTATGGCGAAGGAGAGGAGGAAATCGTTGTCTGTCCTGCCCAAGTTCTAGTCCAGAACGATGGAGGCAAAGGCAAAAAGGTCGTTAGAGTTATGTCTGGCGCCATGGAAATTGATGATCCCATCAGGGGCAGACAGAGTAAGCACAGTCTGGTCAGTGAAGCACCAGGCAGTGTTGGGTTTTGATGGGGTACACTGGCGTTTGGATAAGGCGATGAGTTATGAATTCTAGCAATGGCATTGTGAGCGGTAACATATCCCAGCAAGAACATAGTGTATTTTTCAAACATCATCTACTACACGCACTGTTTCAACACTTCCGAGAGCTACCGCAAAGTTGGTGTGCAGCCAAGCTGACTTCAGGTATGGTCTTGTGATTCTGATATCACCTGGAATTCTACCAAGTCCGACAACCCCACAAGCACAGCATCTTGATCCCGGCGTGACGACTGTATCACACATCGGCTAACCTTTCGAACAACATCGACGAGAAATCTTGCATCCAACCGCTTTCCCACGTGACGGCGTCGCCCGGCTCTGACATCACCCGAGCGTCGTTTCTGACAGCCCGGACAAGGATGGGTTGGAGCTTCAGGTGAGACTCGGGAAGTGTGAGGTTCCCGGTCAGGGCAACCACTTGGATCCCCCCTGCACCGGCCTCAGAACTCAGGCGCGTATGATGAAGATAAGTATAGACTGCTAGCTGTTCTTTGGTGGCTTTCTGATTCCTTCGAGCTTTCACACCTTTCTCAGGCACCAACTGTGTTACTTCGTTGCACAGCCCAGCCGAAGACCGAGGAGTGGAGAGGGAATGCAAAAAGCTCTCTCTGCGCCAGGATCGAGACCCCTCAGCTGTACTACAAACGATCTTTCACCCCGATCGACCCAACGACCTTACAGCACGCCAACAAAGATGTGCTTCGTCAGCTCCCCAAGACGCGAGGTCTACCGCGAACGCGACTACCTGGCACCGCGACCAGTCTCGAACTACCATGGTGGACGACGGAACAGTGCGGTCTATGTCAAGCGGACCAGTGGACCAGTCAGTCATCGATCATCGTATGACAGTCACCCACGGAGCTCCAGGGAGGTGTACAGGAAGACGAGTCGGACTATTGTGCGGTGATGGAAGGAAGAGGCGATGTGGTTCGGCTGAGGACGCAGTAATGATTGGAATGATATGAGATAAACGGGGTTGTATGTTGGTTTCTGCATGAAGCTGGCGACGGAAGATCGTTGCGACTGGATCGCAGCAGGGTCAGAGCCACGGTTCATGTTCGGTATTGTTGGCAAGACGAGCATGGTGTTCTTTTCACGATGCTTGGAAGGCGGGTTCTGATGTGCGACGACATACCAATAACATTCCGTTAAGAGTGTGCAATGTGCAATGCAGTTCTTACTAGCTCGCTCACTTCTTTGTGCTTGGGTTCTACACATTCCTGAACGTCACGTGCACCTCTACGATGACATCAGACCGTTGTGAGAAAGGAAGGGAAGCCTCGGAACGTCGTCATTCACGGCGAGAGCTTACTGTATTACAGCCAGGCCTCAACGCGATCTCTCTCATATCTCAATCACTTTTTGGAGTACTCGAACTGACCAACCTTGCACGTAACGACCTTGTCGTCACAGAACATTGACTAGGGACCTGAAACCACCCCTTGAACGATCGCCAACCATGTAAGGAGCAATCCAAACACAGCTGCCAACCAGAGCTCTTCGCGCGCGAGAAACACCTGCTAACACCTCCCAGGAACATCGGACGTTCCCACAGCATTCGATCGAAGAAGAGCGAGAAAGATGGCGGCTCCTCCAAGCACCACTTCTCCATGGCCTCACTCCGTGGCATCCGCCAGCCCGAGCTGTCAAAGAAGCTGTACGCCCTGATCAAGACTGAGAACCATGCGATTGGCGCCTACGAACAGGCTGGACGCGAGACTCAGAGCATCGCATCGCAGCTCAGCGAGTGGGGTGAGAGCACCGAAGATGACGCTGTCAGCGACATCAGTGACAAGCTCGGTGTCTTGCTTGCGGAGATTGCAGAGCAGGAGGATCTGTATGCTCAAAACTTGGAGGAGAGCAGAGGCGTGCTCAAGGAGATCCGTAATGTTGAGGCTAGCGTGCAGCCAACGAGGACCAACAAGCAGAAGGTGAGCATATCATGTCGTTTACATCAATCAAGACGCCCGGCATACTAACCTCAACCCAGATTCAAGACGAGATTCAAAAGCTCAAGTACAAAGAACCCGAATCCACCAAGCTCGTCACCCTCGAACAAGAACTCGTCCGCGCCGAAGCCCAATCCCTCGTCGCCGACGCCCAACTCACCAACGTGACTCGCCAAAAATTCAAGGAAGCCTTCGACCTCCACACTGCCGCCGTCATCGAGCGTGCCGAGAAACAGATCCTCCTCGCCCAGCGCGCACGCCACCTCATCAACCTCCTCGACGACACCCCCATCGTCCCGGGCGAAGACCGTGCCGCCTTCGCCGAGACTGAGGAGGGCCGTCAAATCCTCAATGACGCTGAGAGCGACTTGCGGGGATGGCAGGCGAATGTGGAACTCATCAGATCCAACGCAGGGAAGTTGGGTGGTAACGGTATGGCGCAGCAGGAGTTGCCACTTCACCAGGCACAGCAGAATGTTGGCGTTGGAAACCCTGCGGGTACTCAGTACGACAGCGTTGACGCTCGACAGCAGAGAGTGGAGGCTATGGAGAGAGCACAGGAGGAGGGGAGCCATGTTACGCCTCCGTATCCGACTGAGAAGCAGACAGAGCATGCGGCATTGGCTTCTTAGGGAATGGATCATATGCCCGCGCGGTATGCTGAGGGTTGAATGTGAGGAGAAAGTGATATGTGCGGTTGAGAATGGCAAGATACCTATGATAGTGCGCGTATCGCGTTGCTTTTGCAATTTTGGGTGGCTTGGTACCTATGGTTCGAGCACATGGTTTTAGCTACTGATTACGACAGATGTGGATGCAATGACAGTTTTCCTGCAGATATTTCGATTTTGCAGGACGGAATTCGTTGACCTAGGTACCTTCTCGGCCATGGAGACAATCAGTTCAGCATCCACAACGTTCCCAGTAGTCCGCACATCGACCTGGCCAAGGCTGCAGCAATGGACAGTGCAGAATATCAGAATTTCGTCCTTGCCCTCGCTGTCCTTGCCTCCCACCAGGCTCCCGATGCCGTCCGCCGCATAGCAAGATCGCCTGAAATCTCAAGTCTCATCCTCCCCGCCTTGGCCCATTCGCCGACCAAGAAGTGCTGTGTCGTCCCGGTCAACAAGAAGCCACCTTCGACCACAATATTCAACGTACCATTTCCTCCCAGCTTGGCAACGGCTCTTTAGCCACAGTCCATGAACCTTCATACTGCGCTGGGAAGTACTCTGCGCAGCAAATCGGTCAGTATTTGTAGGGAAGTTGCGACTGGCGGCTGATGTTGCTGTCAGCTCACTTCCGTTACAGCATTCCGGCGCCGCTGCTCATTGACATCAATAAGAGGGTCGTACCGGTGCTGTTGTCGTCGCAACCGGCGAAGTATCTGGATCTCCGGCGTTCGCGTCTTTCAAGCCTTTGGCGCCTGGAGACGCTGTTAGCGTCGGGGCGAGTACGTGCAGGGGAAATGGTTGAAGCGTTCTTTGCCTGGATTTCTGCCATACGCGCATCGAGGTTGCTGAGGTGAATAGTGCTGTCATTGCGGTAATCTGGACCTTCAATTCCTCGATCTGTAGTACCGGTATCGGTCGATATGCGGTTTAGCTTGGTCTTGCTGGAAGTCGTGGACTTTGCGCTGGATTTGGATGAGCGACGGAACGTCAGTCTTCGGAAGAATCTCTTCAGCACGTCGCGCTTTCTTCGCCTCATTGTAGTGGTTGTCCGAATGGTTGGGAGTGGACTACCATCATCGTCATCTTCGTTTTCAGACGGCGCCGTATCATTCAGGTGCGCCCCTCTCCGGCTTCGACACTGCTTTGCCTTTTGAGGACTCGAATGCTCGATCGAATCGTGCGGTACGTCCTCCAGCGAGAGCACCGGACTAACGGTTACTCTCTGTAATCCCTCTTCTTCTTCTTCTTCTTCTTCATCGCTGGTCGTGCTCCCAGGTTCTGTGTGCTCCTCATCAAAGCTGCGTGCCGCCAAAGTATCGAGGAAATTGCCCTCGCGCGACGGTGATTCATTAGGCGAGAGGTAGTATGTCGGGGTCGCGACGGGTGATGTCGGCTTAGGGTTTATGATAGGTCGGTGCTCGCACTTAGCTCGTCGTCCGCACTGGCGGCAAGGGTCTGCTTTGGCATACTATGCCTGGGAGAAATCAACATGCTCGCCATCCGGGGTGGCGTCTAGTGGGAGTGGGCGCGGTGAAGTGACTCGCTGGTATGGCTCGATAGATGTACGGTGTAGTGGCGGTGCGGTATCGAAGTCGATGCTGTGGACGCCGTCGTGCTGGCTGGTGAATGACTTGCGTATTGGTGAGTCGTTTCCACTTCGGGTGGTGCGGTTGCTGGTAACTCGGCAGGTGGAGCAGGGGTGTACTGAGGAAGGATGCCGGTGGTGGAGACACTCGGTGTCCATCGTGTTAGACAAGGTTTGATTGATGATCGGAAATCATGTTGTAGGATGAAACAAAATCGACTGCCGCAAAGCCGTGCAAACGCCCGTGAATACACGTGAGCGCCAGACAGAAGCGCAGGCGCGATCATGGATTATGCTGTATGAAGGGGGAGCACTACATGTCAGCATCAAAATGAGCTCAGAGGGTCGAGATGTAGGAATGATATAGAAGAAGCTTCGCTGGACTTACGGCATGCGGAAGATCTACCCTAGTCTCGCTTTCCTGTTGCTAGCATGCTATGTCACAAGCACTTTCCCTCTGGGCTGGCTCCACGATCTTGTGACGTCGAGTAGTCTCGAGGAACCAGCATTGCCCTTTTGACAGTCATGACAATCCTGATCCTTGTACTGAACGTCCCCTTCAGTGCTTCATGACCTTCGCACCTTCCTCTTTATTGACCTCCTTAAGAACGCTTCGACACTCCTCGAAGACCGCGGCAGCCATGGCAGTCGTAGCAGTCCACAGTCCACGCAGCCACTGCATGCTTCGTATTCCACACGGTCTCTGTATCCGCTACGATTGACACAGCCTCTGCAATTGTGGCAGCCAATGCAATCACGACATCCCTGAGAGTCTTTGTGTCCAGAGCATCTGAGCTATTCGACGCATTCCCTGCAGCTACTAAAGCCTTGGCAGTTTTAGAAGTCGGGGTAGCGACTAGAGTTGAGATTGGTGGAGGATCATTGGTCAGCAGCTCGAGCAGCGTTGTTGTAGTAGTAGGTCCTTCGCCCTGCAGTTCGACCCGTTGCCCTTTGCCAGTGTCTGACTGAGATGCTTCTGATTAGCGTCACAAGTACCATGACCGCGCAGGCGAGCAAGAAGTAGATCAAGCCCGGTATGTATCTGCAGACGCTGTGAAGAACGCCGTATGCCGCCTTGAAGTACTTGACCACGCTCACGCTCCCTGCCCGGCCAGCTGTGGTGTCAAGGCCGATGACTTGTTGGAGATTCTTCTTCAACATGCCGCGAGACAGCATGCTCAACACGGCCACTGACATCTTTACCACCGCGAGCGCGAGCCGTATGCAAGTGAAGTTTTTCATTAGAGCGCTGGTCATCGTCAGCGTGGTGATGCATGTTTGCAGATTCTGGTTCGTCGGTATGCCTCCGTACAGTCTGGTGTTATAAAGGTCAAGTTACTTCGTCCTTATGTTCGCACATATCTCGAAGAGGTCCGTCTCACCCGATAGCACCATCGTCGTTGCTAATGTTGTGATGAGCGCCGATGCAAAAGGTGAAGAAGTCACTCAGCGACCACTTTCAAGATGAAGCCATCAATAGCGTAGACGACTCGAAGGCCGCATGTAGTCCACGCTGCGATGGTCAGCATAGTCAATGTGAGCAGCTGGCGCGCGATGACCATGGGCATGTATGGTACCCACGGCAGTAGTGCGAGCAACGGACTCTCGAATCGGGTATGGGCGAGCTTTTGCTTCAGAGAAGCAGCCATTGCGCGCGGTGATCCTCTGCGCTCGGCGACTCCAGGCTGCGGCATGGTGGCGCCACTGATCCGATTACTGGTGATGGTCTAGATCTACTCGCCGTCTCCAGCAGCCGATCTCTCGATCGGCATAGCAAGATTGACTGCGTGCGCTTTCTTGATGTGAATCTGACCTTCTCTCAACCCGACGAACGAGTCCTCGACCCCAAAGTAGCCCGTAGGATCTCGCCATATGCGGACTGGGTGCTCCTTTTGAACTTTGGGCGCTACTTTCGACGGCTTTGGTGACCCCGGTGCAGTTTCAGGTGGAGTGTGACATCCTGCTTCTGAATCGCCATCAGGGTCGCAGTCGCTGACCATTGTGGGCATTCCTTCTCTCGTGTCAGGCTGCGACAGGTAGTGCGGCGATGGTGGGCTAGTACATGTGGCGGTATTGCTGGCCATATGTGGTGGTAGACACGGTTGTTTGATGGTCATGGCGGTAGTTGGAGTGGCAGCGGTCAGCGCAACGGTGGAACTGGTAAAAGTGGTGGAGACGTTCCCAGCCTTCATATGTGGAAGGCGCTTCAGTAAACATCGCGCGATCCATGATCACCTCAAGCTGCGAGAGGGTTGATGAGTGCTAGAGACAGCGCTATCCCTCGGGAGCACATTCTTGCGAAGCGCTCCTATAGTAGTGCCCTCCGCAACTTTCACTGCCCTGGTATCACTCTATTGCCACCTACCTTTCACGCCATCGATCGCTGTCACATGATTAGCAAATTGCATTCACTCGATACTGAGCATGTGACACTTACCCTCGTCAACCGCCTTCTCCACCCATTCAACCGACGCGAACAGTAGGACCATGCCAAGAAATAAGAGGAGCGCACCCAACACGTACGCCCTCGAGAAGTCGCCGAAACTGAAAACGGCGGCGAAGCAGGCAACACCTGGCGCGATCTTGTACCTCGCGAATGATGCGCACATCTTGAGTCTCCTCACGGGCGGCCTAGCCAGCCGGGGAGTGTCGTCGCGCACGAACTTCCCTTTCTCGAAATGTCCGCGCTTCTTTGCCTTCTTCTGTCTCTTTCCCTTCTCTGCTACGAGCCCATCCTCTCCGCCATTTTCGACATCGATGGCGCTGCGTAAGGGGCGTTCCGCGCCTGGGAATTTGCAACATAGTCGTGTGGTATACACCCGTCTTTCAACTGCTTTCGGAAGATTCCAATATAAGGATGACGCAGCTGGGAAGAAAGGCCGCGATATGTCCAAGACATTGACCGGCGCTTCGTCTGATTCATGCAGTCGACAACTACTTGGGAGCGCGTTCGCGGCATCGGCTCCTATGATGACGATATCTTCCAACGTCGACCCTTCTGGCAGCTGGATCATGTTGCTGGAAGTGTCTTCGAGTAATATATAGGTCGCTTCTGGTGTCATGTTGCGGGTATAATCAGCGAAAAGGTGGTAGTAAAGAATGGTTGTGGTGTGGAGATGTATGTGTCAGGAACTTGTCAGGATACAAGAAAGGGGGAAAGAAGCTCTTCCTATGATGCTCCAAGATTTGCAGCCACTCATTGTGCCTATACCGAAGCGAAGTCGAGGAGCAGCCATGTGATAATGCACTCATGCATTCTGACCATTAGCTGCTCAACGCAGCAAGCGGCTCTTTGCACAGGCTCTTGCATTGTCTTCGAGTCAACTCTTGACCATGATCTCGACTCATCATCGTAAAATGGTCTATCAGGGATGCGGTTCGCGAGATACTATGGACTACTCGTTGCCGATACGGTGAAAGGAACGTGGAACAGGAACCTGTGTGCATATCAGCTACGATATAGACCCATGATTGTACAAGCCTAGAACATTCTAAGCTAGACCCGTGATCCATCGTAGTCGCGTCCAAGTATGTGTTGCAGTGCGCATGCTGGTGAATGGAAGAAGTGTGATAGAGGCAGGTTCGGAGGACGCTGGCAATATCATTACATATGTATCTCAAGTGGGTACAGGCCACAAATATGACATTACTATTCTTATATCCAAAATGGGTGAGAGACTTAACTAGGGTACTAATTTGTGAAACTCGAACAGATCGCAAGACTTAACTTTACGAGTAGAACTAGCAATCCCGGATATATATTAAGTACCGATATATAACTTATATATTAAGTACTA
>KZ108343.1:0-61767 GCA_002116355.1 Dothistroma pini CBS 116487 | reverse complement strand
ACTCGACCTTCTGCGACTTGGTGTCGGTGATGAAGTATGGCGAGATGAAACCACGGTCGAACTTCATGCCCTCAGTAACCTCGAGCTCGTCTGTTGTGGTCTTGCCCTCCTTGACAGTTATGACACCCTCTTTGCCGACCTTCTCCATGGCGTTTGCAAGAAGCGTACCGATGTGCTCGTCACCGTTGGCGGAGATGGTGGCTACCTGCTTGATCTCGGCGGACGTGGTGACATCACGCTTGTTGGCCCGGAGGTATTCGACAACGGCCTCGACAGCAGCTTGAGTACCACGGCGGAGATCCATTGGGTTGCAGCCGGCCGCGACGTTCTTGACGGTCTCGGAGAAGATGGCGTTGGCCAGGACAGTGGCGGTGGTGGTACCGTCACCAGCAACTTCGTTCGTCTTGCTGGCGACATCCTGCAGTAACCGTGCACCGAGGTTCTCGAACTTGTCCTTGAGCGTGATGGCCTTGGCGACGGTCACACCATCTGCATGTCGCTATCAGTCAATGTATCCTGATGCGGTGGAGGCTAATAGAAAGTGCATACCCTTTGTAATCTTGGGCGAGCCATAGCTGGACTCGATCAGGACGTTTCGGCCCTTGGGTCCCAGCGTTGTCGCGACAGCCTTTGCCAGAGTGTCCACGCCGTTGAGCAGTGATGCCCGACCCTCAACGCCAAACTTCAGCTCCTTGTGTGCAAATCTTCGCTGGGCGAGAGTGCCCGGTGTGATTCTCGACGACGAGCGAGCTACTGCTCGGGAGGAAGATGTGATAGCACGCTGCATTGTTGCAACACTCACAGATGCCAGTCAGAAACAGAGTACGTCCGCGCCGGTGCTCCAGATGGCAAAGAGCAGGTTGTCGTATGATGATGAGAAGGATGGAGATACAGGAGGATGGTGAGGGTTTGGGAGAGAGCTCTTGGTTGACAGTTGATAGCAATAGCCGTAGAAGATTCCATTCGTGTTTTCCTCAGACCACCCACGTCCACCTTACCGCTCGAGGACAAGCCGTGGTGTGGTGCAAGGATGGTCTAAAGATGGTCCAACAGGATGACCACGTCCAATCAGGGCATTCCCGACCTCGCCGCACCGTGACAACCGCACGCCTCCAAAGTGTTCGCCTTCTTCATCGACATCATCCTCGTCATTCCAGCTCAATGCCTGTATCGAACCAGAGCGTCACTTGCAAAAGCAGTCAAATAGCTCCAGGACGACGTTGGACCGCGAACGTCAATTATGAACATGCCTTTAGTACACACCTACAAGCTGTGGTGGTCTCAGTGACCACGCTTCCTGGTCAGGTTGGCTGAACTCTTCAGACTATTGTGGCACGAAGATTCGTCCCCTATTGCTGAGCTACGGGCAGCTGGACATAACGTATTAAGAAGCAACATGCAAGGAATCGAACAGGCATCTCACCACAGAACCCATTCTTCCGTGGTCTCGCGCGTAGAGTTCCAGAGGCGTAGCTCGAGTCACGTGGCAATTGATTCACTCAAGCCAGCCGCAACCTATCGCAACAGCTACGAAGGCCATTTACTTTACTTCCTGCCTCAGCAGTTCAGCAGTTCAGCAGCTTGCCGTGCGCTGTCTTCATACCATTGGGGGAAAGGCCGGGATGCGAGTCAAGCAGGAAACAATCGTCCAGTGCGCCTACCATGGGTGTGGATCTCGAGATAGGCATGTCCTCAATCTTTGATGAGGACCTCTGCTCCTACATTTACTCATTGTCACCGTATAAATGATCGTTGATACATAACATACTAATTCCTGCTTCGTTCATACGCATTCAGGAAGCAATAATCACACACTAACATCCTTCGACATCACTGCGAATGGCGAACCAACCACGGACCGCTTCGCCGTCAGCAATGCTGTCGCGACCGGCGGACGCGCCTAAGTCGCGCAGAGTGCGATTCTTCCAAACAGAGCGTCTCCTCGGTGATGCGAGGAGCCAGGCCGGCCATCGTGCCATGCGCATGTGGGCAAATAGGGACAATCGAGAGAGCTACGGCCGCCGGACGCCACACATGAGCGTGCTTCTAGGACAGCCGGTGGCACTAGATACATCGCAGCCAAATTTGGGGCCACGAGTTCGAAAGGTCGAGCCAGGAACCCATCAGCGCAAGCAACAAGCAACACGTGACGGCATGGCGGAGATTTTGGGTGAGTACATAGCAAGGAATCCCGATCTTTCGGACCACATAAACAGCGAAGGTCTCGCTGAGCATCTGCTCGCCCCACATGTTGAACACGCCGAACCACTGTCAGATGCACAGAAGGAGGCGGCAAGAGAGAAGCAGCGCGAGTTTACGCGTGGACTTCAGCAAAGAAGCGGCGAAGTTTACGAATTTGATGGAGAAGCCGATAAAGACGAGTTCGACAAGGTCGACAGGGGCAATCGGTTCTTCCACCAAGTTTCCGATTGTTTATCAGAGAGCAACAGTCACCCAGAAAAAGTCGTGCCCGTGGAAGCTGAGCAGCCTCATCAAGAACGCATCAACGATGGGCCATGGGTCGAACCAGAGCTAATGTCACACCACCTTGACCAGTTACCTGGTCCCATACCACCTCCTTCCAACCAACTGAATCCTGATGCTTGGTCCAGATTGGACCAAAACATCAAGATCGTACCTATCTACGTGCCATCCTCGCCGAAGCGGACTAGAAGACCAATCGCGAAAAGGGCTACCGCAAGTGTAGATCAGGTATCAAAGCTTACTCCGAAGTTAACCTCACCCCGACGGAAGAGCGCGACCACGAAAGAAGCTATGGTAAGCCAAGACCAGGTCATTCCACCCACCGCCACGAAACCCTCTTCGCAGCAGAGAAGAGGGACCGTGCCAATACTGATGCCGATACTTTCTCCGACGAAACGAGTTGCTTCCCACGCCCTGAATGACGAACCCCAAAAACATCGGAAGGTGTTTGCACTTCCTCTGCTCGAGGGACACGCTTCAGTCGCAGCCAAGGCACGGCCTACGCGTCAAACATCGGTGAAAGATCTGGAGCACTACTTCCTACCAACACCATCAGGTATGCGCTCACCGTCGCCGAAGAGCAAGGACCCATCGATCGCAACGACACCAGACCCCGAGGAGATGTTCGGCGAGAGACGGAAGTCACCGACGTTGAAACTCCACAATCCAGATGCGAAGCAGTACAAGGCTGAAAGGGCAAGAATAGAAGAAGAGCAAGCCGAGGCAGCAAAAGCATTGCTGTCTCTAAGTAAGACAAAGAACAGCGCAGCAGCGGATACAACCACATACGCCTACGTCTGTCAGTACAAAGACAGTGATTGCGGCGACGCCGTACAATGCGACAACTGCGACTCTTGGCAAAACGTCGTCTGCTTCTATAAAGATGGAACCTCCCTCTCGGACAGATCTCACTACTGTACACATTGCAAGCCGAGAATTAACGGAGAGCTCTCCGCCATCTATGCGATGCAGGATAAGATCCGAGGCCTTCCCCCTGTTGTGGATCCAATCCTAAGTGCTCCGAGGCGGAAACATTCGCTGAAGCGACGTGCGGCGAGCCCAAGGAAGCGGTCGGTGAAAGAGAAGAAGAAGGTGCCAGAGGGGAATTCTAAGAGGATGTCAAGGAAGACCGTCGACTATCGTGATGATAGGGAGAGCACGATTGAGGCTGAGGATTAGGATTCCGAGTCTGTCTGGCAGGGGAGTTGTACCAAATTGTCCTAAGGTGAGGGTGCTCCACTGGGTGATGCGCGCTTGATATTGACAGAGAGCAGCAAACTGCGGATTCGGTCACTTTAGGGTCGAGACATACGTGTACACACTATTCATGAGACGCACCCAGTGTCACTGTGGTCTGTGCTATCAGAGAGACAATGGGCGCATGTTGGAGCTTCGCGATAGATTTTGTTTAATTGTGTTTAGAAGTCAGTCGGCTCGTTCAGGTGCGCAGAAGTGTCTGCGGCTTGTTCTGGAGTAGACGCCATCTCCGATCCTTCCTTTCCTTTGCTACTTCGCTTGCCACCGTAGACATCCCCTCCAATGCCTCAGACCCCCGATTCTCTACAACGTGAAAAACCTATCCCCAAAATCTCCCAACCCTGGCACAATATAATTCTTCTCATCCAAGCCCTCGTCGACAAACGCCGTCACGATCCTCACCTTCGGAAACCTCTCCGCGAAATTCTGCACGCCCTCAGGACTGGCGATCAAATTCAAGAACAAAATCCTGTCCTCCGGCACACCCTTCGATCTGAGTACATCGACGGCCATCAGAGCGGAGCCTCCGGTGGCGAGCATGGGGTCCAACAAGAGGACCCAGCGATCCTTGATGTCGGAGGGGAGCTTATCGTAGAAGAGACGGGGTTTGGAGGTTTCTTCGTCGCGTTGGATTAGGATTTTGCCGATGCGCACGCTGCGGCAGCACTCGCGGAGGGCTTGTTCCATGGCTTCGCCGGCACGCATTATGGAGACGCCGCAGATCTTTCCTGGCATTGACATCAGCATTCCATGTCTGTCGCGGTGAGCGGGAAGTGATGGGGTTACCTTCGAACTGAACTCCAGCATATGTGCGGCCGACGGGAGTGGTAACGGTCTTGGTTTGGACGGGTAAGTGATTGAGAGCTTCTTCGACTAGGAGACGGCTGATGCGGTTGCTGTGGAAGATGAAGTCTGCTCGGCCTGTGCCCTTGTCTCGGATCATGGTGAGGAGAGCGATGAGTTGCGGCGTCTGAGGCAGGATGTGCAAGTTGTCGATCTTTGGTGCTGTTGAAACTGTGGCTTTGGGTTTCTGCTCTGATGGTCTGTACTCAGGACCCAGAGATTGACTTGGTGCTCTGATCAGAGGTGATCTGTCCCCATCTTTCTTGTCTGCCATGGTGGGAAAGTGTGCCAATGGCTGTTAAGTATGAATATTGAAGGTTCACTTTGTGAGAGCTTGAGACGAAACAATCAAACCCTGTTCAAATGGTGATGTGAAGCCGCCGGAGGGCTTTCAAGCTGCGACTTGCTACATAAGGAAAATAGATATCGAGGTGAAGTGTCGCGTGCCTATCATCCCGGGCCCCGAAAGCGACAAGGATGCAGGTGACGTCCGCCAGGGTCTCACCGTGACTTTCACGTTGTTGACATTCGCGTCTCCTTCACTTGCATATGCCACGTCGCTTTGCCTCCCAGACGTCGATGTATACAGAACTGTCTATACCGTTTGAGCGATCGTCACAAGTACATCTGGACCTACCTATGCGCCTTCGAACTTGCTGAGCGCGCGTCCGTTCACCGAAGTGCCACCGTCTCACTCTGTTTGCGCCCAATCTGACCATCTGCTGCTATGGCTTGCGTCTGACAGCATGATATTCGCGACATAGCACTACCCCTAATACGTCCAGTATACGACCATGACGACGGTATCACCACTTCCACAGTCGCGTCGCCGCAAGCCAGCAACATACGGCAGGGCTTCGCGGAGCAACAACTCCTGGAGCGTCGACTCATTTGGTACCTTGAGTGAAGATGAGGCGCCGGCAAAGAAGACTTTGGTGTCACGGGTTGCAACGGTAACAGAAAGCTGGCCGGTGCGAAAACCAGAAGCGAGACCACCCGCGTCCAGGCCGATGAAGCAACGTGCAAAGAAGCAGGATGCTTTCGATGTGCCATCCTCAGACGACGAGACCGAGACCTATGTCACGCGATTGTCGCCGCCTAAGCATCTGACGAAGCGCATACTGGTCGATGCGGTGCCGGAGAAGGAGATAGAGCTAGCGCCATGGGAGAAGCGGAGAAAACAAGCGACCAGACCAGACGGTGAATCAGCTACGCCGCGAAGGAGAAATGAATCAGCGTCGGCGGATGCACAGTTGCAGGCAGACATCGCGAAGGCGTTGCAACAAGATGAAGAGACGCAGATGCAACAAGACCAACTCCCGAAGCGACTCAAGGACAATATACCACAAGATGTTGTTCCTCCCCCTGCGAAAGCGTCCGCCTTGAACGCAAAAGGGGCTGCTGCTAGGCTGCAGGCCAGGAAGCTAGTTGCGACCAGCAACGCCGTTCCCGAGCGCTCGTCAACGAGTCACAAGCGGCTGGGGAATGATGATAGCAACCGAAGTGAAACTCCACGCAAGAGACCGCGTCCAGCAGAACGTGAAACGGTCGTTGGCGAAGAGGCTGCCATAGTGGATGCAGCGTCGAGCACAGCATGCGAGAAGGCTAACAAGACCGACATGGATGTCTTCGACCTGCCGGACTCCAGTGAAGATGAAGCTTTTGGTGTCAAGCCAATTTCTACCTGCAGCTCGGCCGTGAAGCACAAGGAGCGCCGCAGTAAATTGACCATTGACCCCCGGTCGTCTTCACATCAGACGACATCTGCTCCAGCACGTCTCACGAATATGCTTCCGTCGGATGTTGAGACCACTGGGACTTGCTCCAGCCAGTCTCCTTCGATAGCAAACAGCAGGCCTTCTACTCTAAAGAAGGCTGCAAGCTCTAGCAGACTATTCACGCCGGAGACCGCCATGAGAGCTGCTGGAAGCATGACACCAAAGCAAGCGCAACTCTGGAACCACCTGATGCCGAGTGAGAACACGGTACCTTCCCCAAGCGCACTACCAATGGAGGATTTGCGATTGCACACGGGCCGTGTCAGTAAGACTACCACTGCCTCAACGAGTTGCCGTGCCTTGGCTAAATCCAGTTCAGACATAGGACAAAGACGCACTCGACTTGTGGATCGACTGAAAGCCTCAGCGCCGAGTCCAGAAAACGAGTCTTCGGATGAGGATGAGGAAGATACTAGCGACGAAGATGTTGATTTGACTGTTACTGCGTCTGCTAAAGTCGACGATGAGCCAGTAGCAGTATCTCAACGATCCCAGAGCCAAAGTCAAGGCGGCTCCAAGATCACATATGCGCGAGTGCGGTCTTATCTGCCAGAAGATAGTCTAGAGGCTAGCTTAATGCTCGATTTGCCAACACAATCCCCTGACAAGCCAGCACTATCAAGGCGCACCACCGAGAAGTCCAACGCGGCATCTCAGCAGTCGGCATTCGACCTGGATGAGGACGACGACGAAGCAGCTTCTGGTCGTCTGCGTACGGTGCACGAGCTTCGCGCCACTGGAACGAACCAACGTTTTATGGACGACACTGCAGGTCTGCTAGATGACATTGCCAATCACCAAGCGTCGGCACGAAGCAGAAGACGGAGTGCCATGGTTGAGCTTGCCCGCAAGCTTATAGACAAGCAATTCACTGAGAAGTTTGTCAGGCAGAGCTTCGAGCGTCACCTACTCGCAGAATGCAATGCCACGCCCGATGTCGTTGCCGACTTTGCCCTCAACGCAGCGTTCGTTGCAATGTTGATGAACGAGCCGGCAGACCATGTGATCGAAGCATTGAAGTCAGGTGGGCTCTTGCCCTGGCTGAATTGTGCACTTAATACGCGGGCGAATATACTGAAGTCTATGAGGGGTCGACAGCACAACATGTCGAGATCTGCCCAGGCCACATATGCCGAATTTGTCTCAACGATCGCTGCCAGCCCTGCTGTATGGGAAGATCACCAACCTCGAGCTTTAAGTCCGCGTACGCTTGCTCTCAAAGCCTATGACCAATTGGTTCGTCGACTGCGGCGCGCAGGTGACAGGACAGAGCTTGTTTCTGTTGATGAGATCAGGGAACTTTTGCCGACCGAACAGGATATGGAGGCCTTGCCGGATGCAAATGCCCTGGTGGATGTCTCCCTCGCAGTCTCGACCTTGGAAAGTCTCTCGACTACGGCGCTAGCGCTAGCATGGCCGTCAGACGTCTTGGAGCGCATCAGAATGCTACTGGTCTCACCGCCGATTGGGTCCGATAGCACTCAACATGTTCACTTCCTTACTCTGCGACTTTGTTTGAACCTCACGAACGACAACACGCGCAACTGCAAGTCTCTGTCGAAACAGCCAACAGTGCAATGCCTGCTTCGCACCATCGGCGAAGGCTTTCCCGGACTGGAGGCGGCCTCGTCAGAAGAGCAACGGACCATCAGCTTAGACTTGCTTGTGCTTTCCATGGGTGTCCTGATCAATTTGACAGAACACAGCGAAAGCGCCCGAAGACACGCGACCACTGGTGACGTGTCATCGCTGTTGGCGGCGCTGGTGGACGTGTTCCTGCATGGTCAGAAGGATCTGCTGGAAGCCGAGACGGTGGAACAAAGTGTGACCAACGTGGCATATGGCTACCTTGCTGTGGTGCTGGCCAACTTATGCGCGAACAAGGAGGCCAAAGCCATCATCAGTGCGAAGCTCCCACATGGCAAGCTTAATGCATTGGTGGATGCATTGACCGAGTTTGTGACCCACCACCAACAAGTCGACACCCTCAATTTCGAGGGCGAAGAAGGAGCCAGCGTATGGAGTGCTTTCACGGAGAAGCTCAAGGCTGTGCTACTGAAATTGAAAGCGGAGGCAGAGATAGCTGCCTGAGCTTGTGACGGCCGTGATGAAAGTAGCATGCTACAAGAGATACCCCCAAGACTGCAGTGTTCCCATAGACCTTATCACAAATGATGATGTCTACATCCCTTTCGGAGTACATGCACACGTTCATCACAGAGACCGGCTTTCTTCACCCTGCGGTAGCCGGTAGGGCTCACGTTGTACGACCGTCGCACAGCAAATCGATCCGCCCATGGCTGTCTGTTGTGTACCTTGCCGATGAGTGTCGGGTGGTACATCGTACATCGGCCGCCCGAGTCGCATCACACATCTGACTCGCATGATGTCACATGCGGTTCCAGCTCGGAATAGGTCAAGACTTCGGTAACGTCGGGCAGGTGTGACTAGTGCCGCGGTTTCGATGGTTCTTCTCGAAGTCATGATGCATGCTAAGCGATAGGAGCTAGCGAATGGTAATGCCTGCAGGTGGCCGCGATCCTTGTTCAGCACTGAATCTGTTTTCGTCGTCGCGAAAATCCTCCGCGCGCTTGTTGGCCGCAACCATGATTGTGATGATGACCATTTCTTTGGGAGCCAGGAGGAGGAGGAGGGACGGCTGCGAACCGTTGATATGTGAGAGACAGGAGACTCCTTGCTGCCCAACCTCCTGCCGTGCCTACCTGCTATTACGTGCCTAATAAGTATTCTCGTGGTCCATCACATCGATCTCGCCATCTCCAGTCCCTTATCAGACTTTCACGACAGCGGCATCAGTTTCGTTTCATCGACAAGTGCCCGGCTTGCAGGCTACACGCATGCAGAAATCGCAAGCAAAACTATTGATACACGGTCGCAGGATAAGCAGCGAATGAGTGCACTGCGTCGTCGTCTTACCACTCTCTGCACACGCCGGGCCGAGTGCTAGAGGAAGCTATTAGCTTGTTGTTACGTTCGCGATTCCTTGTCGAGGGTCCGGATTGTTGGGGCTCTGCCTGCAAAGGGATCGAGAGTCTTGAGAGGAGAACGTTGTACAATTCTTCTTACAATCACGAGCAGCTCTACAGTACATGCACCAGCACAATGGCGCCGCAACAGAAGCAGCGCAAGATGGCCATTGTCGGCAGTCGATCTGTCGGTAAGTCCGCCTCGCATAGCACAGCACAGCACATCCCACTTCGTCCACCGCACGGATATCCCGACACCCACGCGCATGAACGCCACCAAATGCGAACAACACGTCAATGCACGGCGACGTGAAAGCTGACGAGATGGCCTCTACCACCAGGCAAGAGCTCCCTCACAGTCCAATACGTCGATGGACACTTCGTCGATTCGTACTACCCGACCATCGAAAACACCTTCAGCAAAGTCATTCGCTACAGAAACCAGGACTTCGCCGTGGAGATCATCGATACAGCCGGACAGGATGAATACACCATCCTCAACAGCAAGCACTTTATTGGCATTCATGGCTACATGATTGTCTACTCGGTAGCTTCCAAGCAGAGCTTCGAGATGGTCAGAATCATCCAAGAGAAGATCCTGAATCACCTGGTAAGCATGTGTAGAACACATCATCTGTCAATGTCTGACGCAATTTCCTCGTACAGGGCGCCGAAACAGTCCCCATCCAGATCGTAGCGAATAAGTCCGACCTCCGGCCCGAACAGCGACAAGTCCAGACTGCAGATGGTAAGCGACTTGCTGAAGAGCTGGGTTGTGGTTTCGTCGAAGCCAGTGCACGCTACAACGAGAATGTCGGCAAGGCCTTCGAAGGCATGATTGGCGAGATAGAGAAGGGACAAGAGGCGGGGCAGCCGAAAGAAGGGAACAGCAAGTGCAACGTGATGTAGACCGTCGGGCTACGCTATTATGCCCTTGAACGATCTCGGGTAGGCTTGAAAGCATAGTATCAGAAGGTAAGGCTCTCCATGAGTTAATGTGTGGCAGCAATCAAAGGACAGTGGCTGATAACCGCCTTCGCAGCTCCGTGCAAAGGTCTCTACGAAGAACAAACCAGCAGTCCCCAAAGAGGAGCAACTCGCAGATCTCTCCAAGGCGCATGTCTCGAAACGCAAATCCAAGAAATTGCGCGTGGTCAAGGGAAACCAACTCCCAAGTAGCGACAACATCACTCTATATCACGACAACCGCAACGGCTGCACGGCCCTCGTGCAGCTGCCCAAACGGTCGGAAAGACGGCAACAGTGATTCAGCGTCACCTGTGATGAGATGAGGAGGTCTATGGTCCCTTGCAACGTCGTACCGGTCCTCAGCGTGTGGGCTCTGTTGGTGTTTGGAAGTCTGCAAGGGAGCATCACGGTGTTTATACTTGCGAGGAAGAATTGGTTGATTCGGTCTCGAAGCCTGGGCATGAGGAGGCCAATGCGTGGAGAACATCTTTGACACCCCCGCCAGCAGGATCAGTACCCCGCGCACTTCCCGGTGACTGATCCAGAGGGTCTTCCCAGAGATGTCGGAGCGTTTGATGGGGGTGCCTTACTGGCGTTTTGGAGCAGGCTTCATGTTTAGCGTCTGAAGGCTATAGAGTATCATGAAGCTGTACAAGTACGATGCGATGGCGCGCGGTCTCTTTTTGATAGAGCTTCGCTGTCAGATGTCATGGCATGATGACCGGACTCGTGCAACAGAACCGGTGCAATCCACGATGATCTTCGCAAAATGCGACTCTGAAGGCGACCGCCACCTACCCAACAATCAAGAGGCGTCTCGGGGATCCTCATCGACCTCATAATTCTCCCGATTGTCTAAGCATGAAGGTGCTCGAGCGATTTCAAGGTGTTTTGATTCCACCCACTGCGGAAGCAATTGGCAGAAGAGAGGGAAGAAGCCAGGTGTAACGCCCCACTCATCCATAAGGCGCGCCTGCTCGGGACTTTCAGACTTCAGGTATCCCTGCTACCATCCACTGATGATCTCTTCCACTATCGCTTTGCGCAACGGAGAGTCCTGGGCAGTATCTGCGAATGCCGAGCGCACGAGATCTGCGTCGAGACCGGTCATGGATACGAGCCTGCAGAACGACATCATGGCGGCATTCTGTAGCTTCGGCATGAGGCCGGCGTCGGTGAACTTCCAGAGCTGTATGAGAATGAGGATTTGCTGACGCGCGAACTGGCTCATTTCGCTATCGGGTTGGTTGAAGGCGCCGTCCAGCTGGCTGCATGTCTCCGGGAAGTCAGGGATTGACTTTTCGTGTGTAACGTAGTAAATGAAGAATCGGGGTACATTTTCGTCGCAAGCCCGGCAGGCGTAAGGTGTGATTGGCCCGCTCCTTGAAGTTGCCGTCGAGCGCTTTGATGAAGTAGTCGGAGGCGCCGCATAGCAGCGCCTTTGAGATGGTGAAGGTGTGCGAAGAACTCTCGAGTGCGATGGTGATGAGTTCGTCCTCAAGGAAGGCGCTGGTTTGAATTTAGCTAGCGCTGGTAGAAGAAGGTGCGGCACTCACTCGGTTGACTTGGAGATCTCTTCCATAGCTGTGCGGGCTGTGGAGCATGTGGAAGGTCTATGGTTCTGAAGTGGTGAAGTTCAGGTCTGTAGTGCCCTCAATTTCCATGAGCGCGAGTAGACGTGAAAGTTGCAGCGCTTCTCAGCAGCCGGCGTTTGCATTGTCAGCACGCGAAAGACAGCGCAGACCCAGACCGATTCACTTGAGAGTGAAGCATCTCTGGCTCGACCTGATCCCGTCTACGGGGTAGTCTGACTATTGCTTTGAACGAGGCACCATTGTCACCACACACCTTTTTTTATAGAGATGCTGCATACTTTACGCTCTCGGTGAGCCAGCAATACTTGTTCCTTGAGTTCACAATGCCTGTCCGCACCGCAATGTCTCCTGTATTGCCGAAAGTCGCTTTACTCTGCAACCATGTAGTGAGATGTGTCCACTCATCCCAACGGTGAATTGGACGGATCTTGCGGATCGATGTCTGCCTCCTGACAGTCTCTGACGAACTTCATGAACGCCGTGTAGAAGTCAGGGATACTACCGAGGTCGTCCATCTCCTCCTCCAACAGATTGCGTTCACCAATATCAAAGTTTGCCTCCCTCACCATAACCTGACGTAGAGCACTTGTGCTCCCTGTGTGAGCAAAGGCCGAGCGCGCAGCCTCCGGTTTGAGTTGCGAATCACCGAGCAGGTCGTTGAGTGCGTTCATGCTGTCGTTCTGAAGTTGCGGCATCAGTTACGTATCGCCGAACACCCTTAGCCGAACGAGTAGCAGCTGACCTCGGGGTTTAGCTACCTCATGGTTTGATTTTGCCACAGATTGCACGGCAGTCTTCACGCGAGGCAATTTCTGGAGCCATTTACTGTATAAGAATGTCTGAAATGTCTCGATGTCGCGACCTGGTAGCCGAGTGTTCTGCTGCGCCGCCTCTATAAAGCCGCCGTACAAGGCTCTGACGAAGTAGTCGGAGGTCTGGCAGAAGAGCGCCTTTTGTGAGGTGAAGGTCTCGTCGGTGTCCTCGAGGATGTCGCGACCTACTCAGCGTTCTGATAACGCCCGAGCTTGATCGGAAGGATTCACATTATGCAGATTGATGGAATCTATTTCGCGAACTCTTTGATCTCGTTCATCATATAGCGAATGTCTGTTTTGTGATAGTTGCCAGTCGAAACAGACGCCCGTGAACGGTATTATCGGATTCGATGCTCCACAAGGTGCTAAGCCGGGAAAGTGTAGAGACGACTCGCTCACTGGATGAAAAGTGAAACGAACCTGGCATTATGCCGATTTGGTCGTGGAATCCTCGGCCAAAAGACACGACAACCTCTCGCTCCTATGCGGAGACGACAGCACAGACTCGATCCGACTGTTTACGGTTAAAACTCGCCTTCGGCTTCCGTGCTCTTGGAGTCATCCTCGTGAAGCCCTTGAAAGCAGCCTAGCTCCCCGAAGTGTTCGATCTCCTTGCGAGCCTTGTCACCGTACCATCCATCTTTGTGGTCCCGTACAATCTCCTCTCATATTTCTGTTCCACGACACACGTACTTGAGGTCAGCTTCAACGCTATGCCGACAGCAGCAGGTATGGGCTATCGTGCCGAACTCACTCCTCTGCTTCCAGTCCTCTATGCCGGGTAAGGTCGACTTGAGACCAGGCACCATACTTGATGAAGTCTGCAAAAAGCTCAACACTACGAGTGGATACTACACTCTCCCTCAACTGGCAATCCTGAAGCGTAAGGCCTTCAGATGCGAGATGTGAAAGAAAAGGCGTGAGAGGACAGCGACTGCAGTCGACTGAGCTGCTTTTAAAGATCAACCGGGATCCACAACCTTGTTCCTGATTGAGTTTGTGGAGATCGACGGCGGACATGGATTATCGTCATGCAAACCACCAATGCTGCACATCATCAATGATGATCTCCCATAACGACTTCAGGCATCGCGACCTGGATCACCGACATGTTCGCGAGACCCAGTCTACGGACAGCCTCGAACGGCCTCCGTAATCTCTCATCATCAGCCACAATGGCAAAACGATTACGCATAGGCTATGTGCCAGGTCAGTCACCAACAGCACATTTAGACCACAAGACATCTAATGCTGCTTCGCAGAACACTTCAGCACCCCTCTCGCCTTCGCTCAAGAACACTATAACCTCAACGCCGAACTCATCCCCTTCCCCACCGGCACAGGCGCCCTCGCCGGCGCAGTCAAAGCATCCGGTTCCGATCCTGGGAGTCCTCTTATAGATATCGCCATAGGCCTCACCGAAGGCTTCGTTTCAGACCTCGGGAAGACGAAATCAGCGGGCCTTGACCGTCGCTACGGCCTCGTGGGAACATACGTCGAATCGCCGCTCTGCTGGGCGATTTCTACTGGCGCATCGCGGTCAGATGTCACAGCTGTCGGAGATCTGAAAGGGAAGGCCGTGGGAGTGAGTAGGATTGGAAGTGGGAGCTACGTCATGTCCTACGTTCTCGCAGATCAACACGGATGGCTCGCATCGCCCACATCGGAAGGAACGTCAGATCCGTTCAAGGTCGAGGTGATTGGCGACTTCGCCGCGTTGAGGAAGAGCGTTGAAGTGGACAAGAGCAGCGACTTCTTCATGTGGGAGCACTTCACGACGAAACACTACTGGGACAGTGGCGAGTTGAAGCGGATAGGGGAGATTTACACGCCGTGGCCGAGCTGGGTTATTGCTGCGAGGCATGATGCGGAGGGTGTTGAGGAGATGCTACAGAAGCTGAATCAGGGTGTGAAGCATTACATGGAGAATAAGCAAGAGGCGGTGGAGTATATCACGGGAAATATGAAATATTCGAGGGAGGATGTGTTGGAGTGGATGAAGACTGTAAGGTTTGCGGAGGATGTGAGAGGCGTGCGGCAGAGTATGATTGATGAGACGGCGGGGCTGTTGAGGAAGGCTGGAGTGTTGAAGGGAGATGCTGGGAAGAGCGAGCATATGGTCAGCGTGAAGCGATCAGATTAGGATGAGTAGATCAGAGCTCGGTTCAGCGAGCCAGACCTTTCTGTATATCACTGTACAAATATCACGACGCAACGGCCGTCTTGGGAGCAGTCTTCCCACCGCTCGATATTAGGTCCAAAAAGCCTTGCTTCGACATCTCGTTGACTCTCTCCTCCCTCTTCTGCATGCCTACCACGCCCTGACTTCGCGCTTCTTTGGCCGCTTCCTCTGCCTTGACCTGCGCTGCTCTTACGGCGTTGAACAGATGTATCACACCCCTCTGCGCCGTTTTCTTCAGCCTCTTCTCCTCCTCCAGTAGTTTTCCAGTATCCACGTTGGGCGTCTGCAAGCCTAGCACATCCTTCACGCGACCCTTTTCGTTGGCTGCTCTCTTCTCCGCTCGGATCTGCGCTCGCGCTTTTGCTTCTAGCTTACTGTCCGCAAGAGAACGATTTGCTTCAGCAGCCGATTTGGATCGTGAAAGGACTGGATCGGCGCGTTTGGAAGACGTGAGTTTGGTATCGAGAATTCGGGAGATGCTAGTCGCAAAAGCATCGGGATCGTTGCGCTTCTTCTTCTTCAATCGCTGGGTTTGACCTGACGTGATTGAGGCTTCTGACTCTGAAGGTAGGTCCTCGTCGTCATCTTCCTCGTCTGAAATGCCGGAACCTTCATCTAGATCTTGCTCGTCGTTGTCATCTTCTTCGTCGCTTTCTTCGTCCTCATTTGGTAGACCGTTCACAATGTTGGAGATGGTATTATCTTCGAGATCGCCATCTGTTGCCTCGTCTTCCTCCTCACTATCATCTGCTGAACTCTCCTCTGTCGCTTTTGCTATTGCGACTGGCTTGGGCTGCTTGAGAATCGGCTTCGGTCGTTGTGCAGCTTTGACTTCGGCATTCGGTCCTGTCGCAGAAGCGGCGGAGAGCTTCGTAGCAGACTTAGGCTCATCCTTCCTTCGCTGAGGCGCATCAGATGCTCTCGGCTGCTGTGCAGGGGCATCCTCATCGTCGCTGTCGTCTTCCGAAGAGCTGTGGTAGTTTTTCTGCTTCTTGAAATTCCTGACTTTCTTCTTCGGTCGTCGCACTTCGTCTTCGACTCGCCTCCGCTTTGTGGTGACTGGTGTGAGTTTGGATGGCATTTTTGTATTGTCGACATGTGTTGCAGAGGTTGATCTTTGCTCCAGAAAATGTTCATCAGAGATCGCCCCCGGACCACAAGCACACAAGCGTCGATCAACCGTTGCCGAACGCCGAAGCCAAAACGGCACGAGCAGTTTTATGACGTACCGAAGCATTGCTCTGCATGAACAGACCATTGTCTCTTCTGCTTCGTCTTTATCCTTCAATATTACATTCTACATCGACAATGGCTCCTCTCGATCGCTGTGTTCCCGTCCTGAGACGTCTGCGTATCGCCAACAATAATTTCCAGCAGACCTCACATCTTCGACTCCGACCCGCACGAACGGCATATCAACCATTGCAACAGAGATGGCAGCATGCTGAGGCAACAACGAGCGCGCAGCAGTATGGCAACGAAGACCCTCCTCCATCGCGATCAGGTCTCAGCCAGAAGAAGATTAAAACCACTTCCGAATCATATCCAGACATCAAGCGAGACTCCCGGTTCAAGGAGATATCGAAGGACGATGTCGAATTCTTCAGAGGCGTGCTTGGGACAGACAATGCTATCATTGATGGAGTCAGTCAGGATGCGAGCAGTGATCTGGAGGGCTACAATGCGGACTGGATGCGAAAGTACAAGGGTCAGACACGATTGGTGCTGAAGCCTGGCTCAACAGAGCAGGTCAGCAAAATACTGAAGTACTGTAACGAAAATCTCATCGCCGTCAATCCACAAGGGGGCAATACTGGTTTGGTTGGAGGTTCGGTGCCTGTCTTCGATGAGATCATCATCAACCTCGCTCGCATGAACAAAATCCGGTCATTCGATGATGTCTCTGGGATCCTGGTTGCAGATGCCGGTACGATTCTTGAAGAGGCAGACAATCACCTGGCTAAACATGGACATATTTTCCCACTGGATCTGGCAGCGAAAGGCACGTGCCAGATCGGCGGCAACGTGGCAACCAACGCAGGTGGTCTAAGACTGCTGAGATACGGGAGCTTGCACGGCAACGTGCTTGGGCTTGAAGCTGTTCTGCCAGATGGCACAATTGTTGACGATCTCGGCAAACTTCGCAAGAACAACACTGGTTATGACCTCAAGCAGCTCTTTATTGGCGGCGAGGGCACAATTGGCATAATCACGGGTGTTTCGATCATATGTCCACAGCGGAGCCCGGCAGTCAACGTCGCATACTTCGGTCTGTCTTCATACGAGAAAGTCCAGGAAGCCTTCAAAGAGGCCAAGAAGCACCTCCAGGAGATCCTTTCGGCATTTGAGCTCATGGACGGTGGCTCTCAACAGATCTACAAGCGTGCTGCAGGAGCCAAACTCCCCCTTGAAGATGACTACCCATTCTATTGTCTGGTCGAGACTTCAGGATCTAACACTGACCACGATAGTGAAAAACTGAACACGTTCCTCGAACATGTCATGGGAGAGGGTATCGTAGAAGACGGGGTGGTTGCCGAAAATGAGACACAGCTACAGAATCTTTGGAAGAACCGGGAAGGTATCTCGGAGTCCAGCCAGCATTTTGGAGGAGTATACAAGTATGATCTGTCGATACCTCTTCCTGAGCTTTACAGCATCGTAGAAGAGTGCAGACAGCGGTTCCTCGATAACGGCTTGATGAGTCCGGACGATGAGTCGAAGCCAGTGCTGGACGTGATCGGCTACGGACATATGGGTGACCAGAATTTACATCTGAACGTATGTGTTAGAAGATATGACAAAGAGGTCGAGGAAGCTATCGAGCCATGGGTGTACGAGTGGATTCAGAAGAGAAGCGGTAGCATTTCAGCCGAACACGGTCTTGGTCTTGCAAAGAAAAACTACATCGGATACAGTAGGAGTGATAATATGATCAAGCTGATGGAGCAGATCAAGAAATTGTACGATCCGGTAAGTGGCAAAATCCATGGCCGACGTAGAGACTCACGGCTAATGTGCAACGCAGAACGGTATCATGAACCCATACAAGTACATATAGCAAGCCTACACGCACCGAAAGCAAAGCGCAGAATCAATCAAGCACTATGGCTTCCTCCATGCTCCCACCCTCGAGCGGTCGAACGTCTTCCAGCTCAGCAAGTCTAACTTTCAGCCATGCACCAAAGGCTGCAAATAACTTGTCGTATTTGAACCGTTCACAGAATGCCAACAGAGCGATCTCGTGGGATTTTTCGGTCGCCCCAGTTACCCGGAACAGTTTCGATAGGTCGACCGGGCACAAGTAAGGAGGTTGACCGGCATCCTCTGTCAGTCCAGACGTTCCTTGCATCACGCAAGCATAGTAAACGCAATGGTCCATTCCAAAACAATGGCCAAGCTCATGGGATGCCGTTTTGCACACTCTACCGAGCCACAGGTCATATGAATTGATTTGCACACTGCTTGCTGATAGCTGCTGCAGAGCATCAACGGCAGAACGCATGGCAGATTTGGACCGATGGGACGAGCTCGCCTATGCGGCCTTGGCTTTGTTCGTTCTCCGATTCGAGTCTGGGTCTGACTCACCACAGCAGGCCTCCACGAACCATCTGCAATGACTGGCTGGCCAAGCATGCTGTGTCTCGATCTCCTGCTGCGCATCCATTGCAGGATTGTATCGTGCCGTCGACACCACCGAACCCCGACTTCCACCATATGCTCTGCCACAACAAAAGTCGTCTTCCTCGTCCTCGTACAGATCGTGATCTACGATCATCAGAAGAGCATGGGCGTCTTTTGGAAGTATGGTGATTGCGGCATCCAGGAGATCGTCAAGATTCAATTGCGCATCAAAGAATCCATCCGGTGAGGGCCGTACACGAACGCCGAATGCTTCTTTGCCGATATCTAAGCCGATACGAGGTGGCTGAGCCTGCGTAGGGGATGTCTCGTTCCATTCCACGAAGCGCAAAGCAGGTTTTGCCAAGATTTTGACAGGCATGCCATGATAGAACGCTGAAAGGTAGTCCAGGACATCATCCGTCTTTGGTATTGGAACCGAGCGTGACACAGCTGGTCTATTTCGCCTAGTGACCTTGACAGGCCTTAGATTTGGCTTTGGAGACCATTTGCTCACATCAGAAGACAGGGCTGGGGTCGGTACGACATACACGATACGCCTTTCTACTGTGTAGAATCCGGTGCAACGGGACCACGATTTTACATCTTGTCGCTCGTGCGTCGGGTTGAAAGAGAGCTCGTCACCGGGCAGCACCAATGGGCCGGGAAATGTACTCGCTTGAATGTCGAGAGAAGCTGCACCGGAACCTCCATCGAAATGCGTCGCAGCGGCTCGTTGACTCTCAGTGGGGCGCTTGAATCCAATCGTCGCAGCGTGATCTGAAGGCTTGAAACACAAGTCGTTGTGCTCGCAGGTGGGCATCGTCGAGATTGAAAGATCAATGGCCGGAACATGAACACCATGGGCTTCTTATACTCACCTCTAGCGCAGCGCCAGGCAGCAACATGATCCGTGCACAACGCGCTGTGCCGCGGATCCGTCTATGGCTTCTGGTCGTAATCATGCGGGCCAGCATTTCACCAATGTCGAACTTCATCAGTCCTCGACTTCTCAAAGCATTGCCGGCTCTATGGCACTATCCGAGCTTCGTCTCATCGCCTTGGCGCGCGTACCATCGCGACGCGAGCTGCAAGGGAGCGAGTGAGCACATCATGCCAACATATCCACCGCTGGCCAACGTCATACATGTCATACACAAATTGTCTGCGCATTCATACGTACTCCCGGTGATGGTTCTGATACCGAGGCCGCAGAGGTCGTACTGATGTGGGTAAGCCTTCTTGCCCACAGCTTTCCGGATGTCGAGGTGCATCGTCCTTAGCGCCAGCAAGCACATCCAGTAGTAGGCAGTGTTCAACGCGACATAGATGTTGGCGAACTCCAGGATGTGAGAGAATACATTATCACATTTGATAAGTCCGCCGGCCTGCTCGATCGGTATTTTGGTAAGCTGGACCCTTGGACTCCTGGTACATCTCCTTCAACGCGCTATGGAGAGCACCTTCGGTGACCACAAGCTCTCCCAAAACATCGGCTACTTCAGAAATCGATATCTTACGACCTCACACGCGCACTGCTTTGCCACGTTGCAGCACTGCCAGGACATGATACTAGATACGGTCCACTGGCGTATTGTCCTCGATTGCGTCAACTTCTTGGACTGCGATACTCTCCTCATTAGCCTGACCTCTAAGACCTCCAAGACCATTCCACAATGCGAAGGGAATTTTTACCCGCTTTGACAGGATCCAGGCCGCCTCTTTCGCGCCTCTTCGATGCTGGTCCGCGTGGAGAGCCGCGATGATGGCTTTTAGTCCGTGCATGTACTTCCTCCAGTTCGAGAAGTCTTCAGCAATTCATTCGATCATTTCGGCGCACTGGAGCATGCGTATGACAGTCATGAAGTAGCACGATTGTGGCGAAGTCGAGATCGTCGCCAGATCTTTCCGGAGCGACTAGATAGTCAGAGTATACCGCACTTTGGCTTGGCGCAAGAGAGCTAAGTTCTTCGATGCTGCACCTGTTACCAGTAACAGGAAAGTGTCGATTGCGAATCCGGCACTTCGACCATATGAGCAATTTCCAGGCACGAGGCCTTGCAAGAGTAGTCTGGGCCTGGACCGCCCTGGTAGAGCTGGCACAAATACGGTTGAAGGCCCAGATGCTGGACCTCGGGACTGTGTAAGTCCGTAGGTTGAACGACAGCTCACATGAAGGCTTTGCGGTCGCGCTGTATTTTAGGAAGCTGTCTTGAGACTTTGCTGGTGCGTCTGCTTTGGTATCCGGAGTCGGTGCTGTTTGGGGATCCATGCGTGTCGGCTTCGTCGTCCATCTCGTTGGCGCACAGCTTGCTCAACGCCATGGTGCGCTGTCGTATCATGGAGCATACACTGGATGGCGGTGTTCATGGAATCTTAGTGCGCTTCAGAGAGAAAGAAAGAGGAGATTTCGCGACGTCAGATATGGATCGACCCGTGCCGTGGCTCAATCCTTCACGTGAACACTGCTCTCCTCAGCTGCGGGTGTTGGTTGCTTCTATAGGATGCTGATTTTGCCTTTTTGAGGTTTTGGCAAGACGCTCCAGTCACAAACTTCACCACGAGGTAGGGCAAGCTGCAGTATACCGAGGACGTTTGACTGCATTGAGAATAGTCGTATCACATGCAAGATCTTCATTCACGGTTTGAAGGCGAAAGTCTGATAATTCGATAGGCCATGAGCATGATCAAGCAATGATTGCCTTCACGACGGCGATGAGATGCCCAGCGGTGCTGCTGAAGACGGCTGAACAAGTCTGCCTCCGATCATTCACGCATGTCTTGCAACGAAGATAAACATCAGGTGCCACCCTGAAGCGACGAAGCCTTACCAGTGCACACTGTGTACTCGAGCAGCCACTGGATAGAAAAGCTCTCTTTGTCGCTCTCTTGCTATGCATTCTCCAGGTAATCTCCCCGATCCGACAGCAGATTAAGACTGCCTTTCACTAAAGAACCCGAGGCCAGGTCAGCACGTTCATATACAGACTTCCAGTTAAACGGATGAGTCGATATTCCACGATGTCTAGCCTGCAACAGCCAAAGTTCCATATCATATTCGTGGACGAGCAACAATGCAACTTCGAGGGAATGTACGCTCGTATGCTCTCCCTTCAACAACACATCGATTGAAGACTGATGAGGCACGACAACGCTTCAGACTCTTCCAGATGGAGCAGCACATCTTCGAGGCGTATCCAGCAACAGGCTCAGAGCACCAGAGATTCGGTGACGCTGTATTGGAGTCACGCATGGGATTTTATGAAGCCGAGCACGAGGCCATGGCCAGACTCCGCGCCATTGATGTACCCTACGCTCAGTTCCCGAGCCACGCTTTTTCAGCAGACGAGGAGCTCAGCAGGAATGATAGCCTCGTCGCACGCCACATCCCATATCTATCTGATAAAACGATCGACCTCATCGAAGCCGGCCAATGTCCCTACGAAAACGCTTCCCACCTGGACCATAATTACCACTATGAAGACTACCCTCCAGTCTCCAAAATCTGCATTGGCGGCTACGACAATTACGGATCCCGCTCCAACGATCCAGATCTCTGCCCGGAATGCGCCTTTCTCTACCTCCACCTCCACCCCAGGCCCCCTCCCTCTACCTCGCAACAAATTTCCTCCCTCCACCGCTACGTCGACGACTGGAGTACGTCCGGCTCCGGGTCTGGCTCCAGCCCCTCAATCTCTGAGTTCGATCGGGACATCAGGTCGGATGAAGAAGAGTCCGACAGCGATGAGCGCACCGCGCTAGCAATACGTCGCTCAGCGATTGCGAAGCTTGGCGCTGCAACTGCGAGACGGACGGGTTCTGCGTTGCAGCAGCAGCTTATTGATGCGCGGGTTGCCGCTGCGGCGAATGCGGCGAAGAACTTGATGGAGCAGACGAGGGATACTAGCACGGAGTGGAAACGGTATGAGAAAGCAGTGCCGAGGAATGGGCAGGCGGAGTGGGATCTGACGAGTGAAGAGGCGAGGATGCTGGATATACCTCTCACTCCGCTACCGACTCCGCCGAGTCCATTGAAGTTCTCGAAGGGAACGGGGAAGGCCGTCTTCGCTACGGAGAGTGTTGAGCGTCATTATGCTGGCGGGAAGAGAAAGGCTCCTGCTTGGGACCATGAGCAGTTAGCCAAGGCTTCTGTCGAGACTAAGGTTTTTATTGAGACTCAACGGCTTGTCGAGGCTCCGGTCGTGGAAAAAGGCTAGGCTCTCAAAGCGCCCATCAACGACAACGCCGAAGTCAAGAGTAATGGCCAAGCTGAGACTCAAGATACTTCTGACGGATACGAGGGCTTGAATAGGGCCAAGATTGTAATGGTCTCCACGCCCATGAGCCCTCGAGCACTATACATTCCTAATCCGGGATCTCTTTTCATGCTATTCATGCGTACTTGATAATTACTCTGCAATTGCTTAGATATGGACGAAACCAAATGGTGCTTACGGGTATCAACCCTGACCTCCAGCCCTCAAACCCTCAACCACTCACACGCGCTAACAAACATCGCTCTCTTCCGGGTATCATCAAACATCGTCGCTCCAAGAAAATGCTTCTTGGCCTTAGCCACCGCTCTGTCATGTCCTTGGCACTCCTCCAAGACACGCCAATCGTAGACCTCCACTCTCTCCTTGAACCTGCCATCGTTGAGCTGTAAGATGATGTGTATCAGTCCGCGGGTTGCAGTCCGACGTTTTGGTTCGACTAGGACCATTTTCCTCATACCCGGGTATGACTGCGATTCTGAGACTGTGTCTGTGAGCGGATCGTGGGAGAAGCTGTTTCTGTCCCAGTGCGATAAGGTCGGGGCGACGGCGACGTTATGGGTTGATAGGAGGTCTTCGGTAATATAAAGGGTTTTGGCGATGCAAGGCGCGAGGTACAGTGTGGCATTTGCGAAGGCGCAAGAGCTGCCTTCGCATATACGCGTTGTGGCCGGATGGCTTGTGGCTGGCTTGGTCGGACGAACCAAGGTGACAACCTTATCCACGATGCTGGACACTGCTGTGTTCTGGCGAATCTGTTTAGCTGCCTCCCGGGTCGGACAGGCATCGACGGTGTTCGTGATGTCAACCAGCGGAGATAATACTGGTGGCGTCAGTCGCGCAGGATGTGCTCTCAGCGTGCTTTGCTCAACGCGTATTCGTTTGGCAGCGGAATAAGCCTCCGTCCTCTCTAGCAACCGCTTGCGAGACCCGGTCTCGAGTGGCGAAGTGGTGGCCGGCTGGACGCCAGATGATGGCAATGGTGTAGGAAGGCCATCGACAACAGAAGGCTGTCTCACTGGGCTCTTGACTCTGCCCAATATGCCAGCTGCTGAAGCCGAAGCTCGTAAAGGTGTGTCACTTGTCCGCGATCGCGTTGACCTCGGCGTCATGCTCCTCTCCCTCTTGAATTTCCTTTTGCTGCTCGCTTCGAGCCTGGCAATCCAGTGTAGAGTCTCCTGAGACTTGGACTCAGCAGGCGCGGATCGCGCTGCATCTCCCTGCTGCTGTAGTTCTTGAAAAGTGACACAGTCCATCCAAATTCGATCTTCGTGCAGCTTCTTCACGCGAGCATGCCGTAGCATGAGAAATTTGCAGTTCGACGGCTTGTCGAAACCAGATCCAAGAACCTCGAAGACCAAAGGCTCGTCGAAGACCACATCCATCTTGAGAGTGACGTGCGAATCAATTCCAAAATTCTGGGGCGCTACACCAGGCGTGTACGGCTTTCCGGCAAATCTTGCGATCATGTTGGCTGCTTCAAGAACGGGCTTGGGGATGCACTTCTCATGATCGATGGTTCCGACGTATTTATAGACTGCTCGTGCATTGACTCGACGCACATCGTCTTTGTTCTTCAAGCAGCCTAGGTGAAAGCTGGTATACCTCGATGCTGTGGATGTTGTGGTGACAGCCTTCTGTGCAATGTAGCTAGCACCAATCACGGCAAAGTCCGCTTCATCGCCCAAGCCATCGATGTAATCTTTTTTGAGCTTGACAAAGCTGTGCTTGTAGTCGTCAGGGCTGTGATCTAGAGAGAAGTACGGGACACCGCACGGCTTGAGGACCAAGCCTTCACATCGTCGTCCAATGGCATGGCCAAATTGCTCGATGAGCTTTCGCCGTCCGTATTCTCTGTCAGTGAAGTCGATCTTCTTCCATTGAGCACCGAGAGCACGACCGTGGATTTTTCGATAGGCCTGTCGAAGCCATTGCCGGCGAGTCTCGACCGGCGCGTTCATCACGATCTCATCATCTAGTAGCAATATGTCAAAGAAGACAATGGCAAGATGCTCGCATGCTTGTGGTTGTGAGTCTGCATCTGCACCAAGGCGAACGCCCGACCTCGTGACATGCTTTCTGATCTCGTCAAATGGCATGACGCGGTCTTCTTCCTCCGAGTACACCACGAGCTCGCCTACGAGGATCACCTTACTCTTGAAGCGGCACTTAGCATCTCCTAGCCGTAACGAGTTGACTAGTGTCTCGTGCAAGCCGATGCGATCGGCAGTAGCGTCCTTGCCACTCTTTGCGAAAATCTTGATGCACTTCTTCCAGTCTGGCGCATTTGAGAGATCGACGTGTATTTCGCAATATTCGCCATCGTACTTTCTCTCAAGGACCCACTCTTGCGATCCTAGCATATTGAGACAATGTTCGATACCCCTGGCCTTATGGAAGGTCGGGCGACCAACTTTCGTGTTCGCAGTGGGACGCATGCGCATACTGGCCTGAAGTCGGAACAATCGCTGGGATCTCGGGTCTGGCTGGGCATGATATTCACTTAGCTCGCGTTTGAGGAGCCCAACTGCAGATCGAAAGTTCCGCTGAAATCGTAGCAGATCCGGCAGCAGGAAATGAAAATTCTTCAGGATCATTCCCTCATCCAGTCGCACAGGAGTGAAGTCCTTGAGGATGAGCCTGGCAAGCCATTTGCCCTCGTCAGGTCTCGCACGCTTGAGAAGCCAGGCAATGACAGGGCCTCGCATTTCTGATGAGCTACGAGGCAGTTTTGGAATTGATGGGTCCGAGAATATGCTGCCACTTGCCAGAGAGCCCATCATGGCGTCCACCTCCTCAAGCTGAATGGGTGGATGGGCAGGTGCTCCTCCGGCCCGAAGGACGCGTTCTAGGCATGCCGGAAGGTCGCCGAAACCTGGTTGCTTGTACGCCTCGAGATCTCGTAGTCTGACAGTACCAAGACCAAGAGTCCGGCTCAACATACGGTACAGGCTCTGTGTCTGGATTCCATAGACTCGATTTGTCCTCCATTCTGGGAGAAGTGCTGAAAGCAGGGCTGTTTGGCCATCTTCACTGAGCTCGATGATCTTCCGTCTGTGACACTTGAACCAGGACTCGACCAAGTCTTTCGTCTTGGAGTATTTGACTTGGGATAGTAGAGGAGGATCATACGTCTCGATCTTCTCAAGGTTGTTGAGTAATGTGCATATTTCTATGAAGGGAAAAGACATGTCTCGTAAGGTATGTGATCAGCCGATAACGGGATGGCAGAGTGGTCCAATCCATCCCGTATCGCGAGCATTGGTCAAGTAAGCAGTGACAGAACAGACGTATCCAATGCGACACGTGTCATTGCTGAAAAGTCGCGATTGAAGAAGAGCAATGGTGGAAAGAGAAGACGCGATTGTGAAGTCGCGTCAAGGACGTGGGGCAGCACAAAGGGAGCTTTGACCAATCACAAGCAGAAGTTAAATTTGGACGAGCGAGTGAAAGTCGGCCTCACAATTAGGACAGTGAGAGCAATGGACCGAGTAGTACATGGTCACGAGTCTGGCGCGAGCTGGACCACTACTCGATTCTGATCTTGAGGTTCGTCGGAGAAACAGTTTTCATTTGATTCTGTTATACTCGGGTATCTCAAAGGCGGAAACCGGCGAACAGTACTAGTAGCTTGGACAGCATACTTGGAGTCGGCATCATGTCTCTAATGCGGCGCGCTACACCACGTCTTTCCTGACGTGAGAATGCCCGCACTTACTTGCTCCTCTTGTAAATCTTCCTGAGGAATTCTTCGAACACTTCTTTCTTCATGCCTCCGCTCTCGTCGACTTGAGCTATCTTCTCTCTCAGCTCACCGACTCGCTTCTCCTCGTATTCCTGGTACAACTTCTCTAGCTGAAGCTCGTTGAACAGCTTCTTCACTTCCGCTTCACACTGTGAGTCCTTCTGGCCGTAGTTTCTTTCAAGGACTTGACGCTGCTCTGGAGTGGCAATCTTTAGTGCTTGGTTCACGAGCCAGCTACACTTGTTGTCCTGGATGTCAGTGCCGATCTTGCCCAGCACAGAAGGGTCGGCAAAGTTGTCCAGGTAGTCATCTTGAACCTGGAAGTACTCGCCCATCGGAATGAGGATGTCTTCAGCCTGCTTGAGATTCTTCTCCGTGGCCAGGCCCGCGAAGTGCATCGCGAGGGCAACAGGCAAGTAGAAGCTGTAGTACGCTGTCTTGTAGATGACAATGAAAGTGTACTTCTCCAAACTGAAGTTGTCCAGATCCACATGATCTTCCGGTGCTGTGAGCAGATCACACGCCTGACCCAGCTCTGTCTGGAACGAGACCTCATGGAAGAGCTCGACCAAATCGATGTAGTACTTTTCTGGACGGAAGTACTTGCGTAGCAGCACATATATGGAAGACTCCAACATGAAGGCGTCGTTGATCGCAACCATGCCGACATTTGGCATAAGATACCAACAGGGTTGACCACGACGAGTCTTGCTGCTGTCCATGATGTCGTCGCTGACAAGGAAGAAAGCCTGCAGCAGCTCGATCATCCAGCCGAGGGTAGCTGTCTTGAAGAACTCATCGTCGCTGAGCTTGCGGCCGAGCAAGAACTGGGTGGTGTCGATGACTGAGAGACCTCGATTGCATTTTCCGCCAAGAGTGTTGTGGTTCAGAGACTGCGTAGCTACGATCAGTCAACATTCCTCAGCCAACAAACAATACGCGTCAAAGGATCGACAGCGACCATGCTCAAAAGCTAAGCTCATCGCGTCTGATGCCTGCAATCCCGCTTGTACGCACCTTCTCGAACCAGGTCAACGCCTGCTGCGGCAGTTTGTACTTCTCGCAATGCTCTTTCAGATCCTCGACCAGCGTGGGAAACACGGTCTCAAACTCCTTCAGAGTGGCCGGCATCGTGATGGCAGAAGGTGGGGTATCGACGTGGAAGGAGACGAAGCGTTTCGCGATGATGATCTGGATCGGCTGAGGTCGCTATGCTTTATAGACTCGCAGTCGACGGAGACTCCGGGTCAAGGACGGCAGTCCAATAATGTTGGGCAGGGTCGTTGCGAAGGAGCGAGTGTATCGGAACGACAATGCCCTCGAAAGACAATCGTACCACCATTCGTAGCTTCCCAAAATTGTAGTTCTGATTTGTGGTCAGGGTCTGCGGCCCGCGCGCTGTACCTGCAGCATCAACGCGCCAATCACGCGCTGTGTTTGGCCTGGGTGACGGGTCTCTTGGTCCCTCGGTCCCTCAGACCTGCAACATCTGACAGAAACAACATCGAGAGACATATCGCGATACTCGGCGTGGGACGGAACGAAGACGAGACATGGCGCTCGCTCCGGGACAGCAAGCAGAACTGCAACAACAACTCCAACGAGCCATCGCGGCGTGCAACGAGCGATGTCTCTATTTTGCCGCCAAGTGGTAGGCAATCGCCGCAGAGTCCGCGTGTAGATATCTTATGCTAATGGCCGTTCGGAAGGACTGCAGAGCTCCTGAACTCGTTTGCTGACACAGAAGAACCCTCAGCAGATACCTCCGATACCGAAGTGGATGAGGACGAGGATGACGATGAGCCAACCACACTACCGACCAACCATGACCGGAACGAAGCAAGACTGGAGAAGCGGGAATTGCCGCGTTACTTGATGGCCAAGTCATTCTTCGACTGTCGAGAGTTGGACCGCTGTGCTGCTGTTTTCCTCCCAAATCAAGTACCCCACAGCACTCCAAATGCGACGGTCCTCTCGCCCTTAGGCAACCACCAACAACAAACTCCTGGCAAGCAGAAGTATCGACCAGGTTCGTCGACTTGGCCTGTGAAGCCCCTAAAACCCAAGTCGACTTCGATTCCGAAAAACCTCAGCCAGAGATCTTTATTTCTGGCCTTGTATGCTCGGTATCTCGCTGGTGAGAAGCGCAAGAATGAAGACTCTGAGACTATCTTGGGACCGCACGACGGACCGGCCTTGGTCAACAAGGAGGTCGTCGGTATCTCAAACGTGTTGGAGGAATACTTCAACTCGAAGGGCGGGCTTGAGAATCTCGGCAACTCGCAAGGTTGGTTGGACTACCTCTACGGCATCATACTCATCAAGCTCAAATCAGAGTTGCTCGCCAGGCAATGGCTGCTGCGAAGTGTGAACATCAATCCGTACAATTGGGCGGCATGGCTCGAGCTCGCGTCTTTGGTCGAATCGCCCGAAGATCTTCAGCAAGTGGGCCAGCACTTACCACAGAACATAATGACCTTCTTCTTCCACCTTCATTGCAGCCAGGAGCTTTTTCAGCAGGAGAAGGCAGTCTACGATGTGCTTGGTCAGATGCAGAGCATATTCCCTCGTTCTGCATTCCTTCAGCAGCAGAAGGCGCTTCTGTTGTATCATGCTCGGCACCAAGAGGAAGCAGTCGACCTCTTCGACAACCTGATACGCAACCACCCTCATCGACTCGATGGTATGGAGATCTACAGCAACCTGCTTTACGTACTGCAGAATCGCCCCAAGCTGGCAACACTGGCAGCGATGGCAAGCGAGACGGACAAATTCCGACCGGAGACGAATTGCATCTTGGGCAACTACTACAGTCTGATCGCTGAGCACGAAAAGGCCGTCCTACACTTTCGCCGTACGCTTCAGCTTGACCGCAATTGCCAGACAGCATGGACCTTGATGGGCCATGAATACATCGAACTCAAGAATACTCAAGCAGCCATCGAGTCATACCGCCGCGCAGTGGACACTAATCGCAAAGACTACCGAGCATGGTATGGTCTAGGTCAAGGGTACGAGATGCTCGAGTGTCACAGCTACAGCTTGTTCTACTACAAGCGAGCTGCCTCATTATGTGTGGCCGATCCCAAGATGTGGGCAGCGGTGGGCAACGCGTACAGCAAATGCGGCAAGATCGTCAACGCAATACAAGCCTTCAAGCGCGCGCTCATCGTGGGAAGCCAGATCGACGCAGGCTCCAGCTTCAACACATCGACATCGGATCCACTAGCGCACGCGGTCGGAGGAGCGCTGGACCCGCAAGTATTGTACGATATCGCTCTACTGTATGAGAAGGAGAGCAATTACCAAGAGGCCTCGGCATACATGGAACTGACTCTCGCGCAAGAAGATGGCGCAGAAGATGGCGAGGAAGGCATTGGCGTGACACAAATTACAAGCCGCGCGCGCTTATGGCTTGCGAGGTGGTGCCACGCACAAAGCGATTGGCAGCGTACGATGCAGTTGGCCAACGAGTTGATACAAGACAGCGTGGAAGTGGAAGAAGCGAAGAGCTTGGTCAATGAGGTACGCAGTAGGCTGGCTTTGGCCGAGCAGGAAGAGTCTCAGCCATCGCGCAGCCAAGGCTGAGGCTCAAAGTCTAGCTATATCGTTGATTGTAATGTCCCGCAGCTCACTGCCTTTGCGCCAGCTGGTCCGGCATCCACATCAAGCTTCCAGTCTTTCCACCATTTACATGCTGCAGCTGTCCATGCGTACTACCACTGAAACGGTCACTAGCCAACACAAGGAACGTCCTCGCCACGTCCTCAGCCGGTACCGGCCTCGCTGTACCTACAGTCGCCTCAGTCTCCGCCCACCTCCACTGCTCACCATACCGCTCACACTCCTCTCTAAACCGACTCGTATCCACCACCCCTGGCGCCACAGCATTAACCCTCGCCTTCCCATACACCCTCGGCACATCCTTCGCAAGACTCTGCAACAGCCCATACTGCACCGCTGCCTTTCCTGCTGCATAGGCAGCCATTCCCCGAACGCCGAAGGTCCCTGCCTCCGACCCCATGAGCACCAAATTCACATTTCGTAACTTCGCCACCTTCACCGGATCTTGAACAGCTTCTCTCACGCCGCGCAACCACCGCTGCGCTGTCAAGAATGTACCATGTACATTCACGTCGAAGACTTTCTTCCACAGGTCTGCGTCTGCGTCGCAAATTGAATCCGTCTGGGTGATGGAGGAGAGGTCAATGCTCGCGATTGCGAGGCAGCATTCGACTGGCCCGAAATTACTTTCGGCTTCGTTGAATGCTTCATCAACACTTTCTGCAGAGGAGATATCGCAGCTGTAGAGGCGGAGGTTGCCGAGTTTGGAGATTGGGAAGATATTCATAGCTTCTGGGAGATCGAGGACTGAGATTCGAGAGCCAGCCGCCAGGAAGGCATCGACTACGACTCGCCCGATGAGACCGCAGCCGCCGGTTATGAGGATGTGGGAATCTTCTAGGCCGAAGGAGAGGGGAAAGGGGGTGGCTGGGCGCGCGGACATTGTGGTGTTGAACGGGGTTGAGGTGAACTTGGAGCTTGGAGGTGGTAGATGTGGGTCATGCAGTAACGTGTTTAGCTTCCGCTTTCGGCATGAGCTGTCGAGAACAAGATGATGACTACAACAGAGGTCTATTCAGCTTGCAAACAACCGGATCCAACACGGGAAGTCGACATACATTGAACACTCTCAACGCTACTCAGGAAACGGCCATTCTTCCTGAAAAGGCCCAGCCCCCTCCCTCATCACCTCAGCACTCTGCCCTACTCAATCATCAGCATCACTCACCACAACTCCGTTCTCGGTCCTAGGCCACCACGACTAGACCTCATGTCTGGACTCCCGACCCCGTCATCCACCGCTAATCCAATCTCCGCCATAGCCGAAGCCCTCTCCTCACTGCTCGAACCCCTCACGCCTCCAAACCCCGCCTCACCCTCAAATAGACTCGTCAAGTGCGGATGGTCCTTACACTCCTCCGCCGCACAAGCCTTATCACGAGCCACATATCTCCCAAATCCATGCTTCCAGCCCTCGCCTTGCCAGACGGATTTGCCGAGGTTCGCGATGTGGTTAGTGCTGGGGTTTGATACGGAGTGGACCGTTCGACCTCCAGTGCTGGCTGTGGTGATCTTGACACCGTCGAGGCGAACGAGCCAGTGCCCCCAGATCGGGTCTTCGGCGGTGTAAGAGGAGTCGTGGCTGTAGAACTGTGGTTCCTTGTCGTATGTGTGGAACAGTTCTGCTTCAGAGCCTGCTGTGCCGTTGAGAGAGCTGGATATGCTGAGATTTCGGGAGCCGATGAGGTACTGGAGGGGGTGTTCGGGTTCTTCTTCCGAGCGGGGTGTCTTCGGGGAGGGTTTTGCGGGCTTTGGGGGAGCTGTTTCGAGGCGAGGCTCGTTGAGTGCTTGTCGGAGAGTTGCGACTTGGGTTTTGAGGTCTGCGATCTGTTGGTGGAGCACCTCTGTCTCTGTGTGCTCTGGAATCTCGTGCCTCATGGCTTCACCGTCATACTCCGGCAGGACTGGTGCTGGCTCAGCACGTGGTTTTGGTGTCGTATGAGGTGGTAGCCCAAGCGCAGCGCATCTGCTCTTTAGAGGCAGCTCGGTCATGTTGCCCACTCCGGCGCCAAATGACTTTGAAGGTGGCTTCACATAGTTCGTCAAGCTATTCCCATCAACGACATCCCGCTGCTGTAGGTCCTTTAGTAGAACAGATTGCACGGCTATGGGCTTTGCTGGCGCCGAGGGGACGGGAGATAGGACTTGCACTTCAGCGATGGGCTCCTCAAAGTGCACACGCTTCGCAATGTTGCCAAGGTCGATTGTGTCTATGGAACCAGAAGGTGCAGATCTGCTAGTACCGTTCGCTGCTGCTTCATGGTGATGCGCTCCGCCAGCCTGCTCCATGCAGTACGAGTAAGTAGCGTTGTGACAGCGGAAGCCATTGAGGCCTACAAAGGACGGAGATATCTTCGCAGCCGTCTGGCGGAGGACATTGTCGAAATGAGTCTCACCCAGACCTCTCAATGACCTCAAGTCGGGCCTCGGCGTTAAGAGATCTGGCACTGATGCTGGTCTCTCGCTTTCAGGCTCTTGCTGTGCAGCGTCCGGTGCCGTATTCTGCGATGATTGAGCATAGTCCGAGAATGGCACAGCTTCAGCGCCAACTCTAGACTTGTCTTGTGCGACGGCGTAGAAGCAGGAAGCGTGATAGCCCAGTGGCTCGCTACTGGCAGCTTCGGGAATCGCATCAGTTGCACTACTGTGAGCAATCGAGGTTCCCTTCAGAGATTGAAGATCCTCGATATCTGCGGCAGCTGCTGGCGGTAGGGCGGTCAGATCCGGCGTGTGACGCGCGCTAGTATTGCTACGCTTCTTCTGCCACGCTCTATTCGCCAGCTCTCTCCTGACAATCGTAAGGCTCTTCTTCTCAGCCTTGCGATCATATCTCTTGAGATGGCCACCGACCCAGCCGTATAGCATAAGCCTAACAAATCGCAAGATGTCGATGTCGATAGTACGGACTTCTTTTGCCTTTAGCGGATGCTCAAGCTTGATCACATTGACTGCAGAGATACCCAGGACAGAAGCATCAATGTAATGCCAGCACGCAAAAGCAGATAATGGCGTACTCTGTTGGTGCTGGTGCGACCCATTGCTTGTGATCCTCTCCAATGAGCTCCAGGAAATAGGCATCGTCTTCAAACCAGCTTCGCCTGCTGAGGCGACGTCCTTTTAGAGCATGGTTTGAGTATTCGATATCATGAGGTAGAGGTCTGAGGTCACGAGGACTGCTGGTCCGTGTCGAGGGTCCACTTTCTGTCGTTAGGACGGTAACAGTCTCCTCGGTGCTGGACTGTGGGAGCTGCAAAGGCTTTGCGGACACCCTAGGCGCTGGAGCAGTTGCTGGAATGGAGCTTGGCTGAGAATGACTGACCACGAACGGCGCTCTGGAAAGCACGCTCAACCCGTCAAGAGGACTCCTCGGAGGATTGAGAGGCCCTGAGACTGGCACTTCCTTCGCGCTAGCCGTAACCATACTCGTGTAGCGAGAGAGAAAGCGCAGGTCAGCAGCGAGCGCAGCATCATCGCGATCAGAATCAGGAGTGTCGATGGCTCTTCGTTCGAAGAAGTCCACAAGTCGAGCCATGGCTTCGAAGGCATCTTCTGCATTCTTTGTCCGGACATCCCAAGGAAGGTGAGCTTTTCGAGGCTCAAGCTCGCTGACAAGTGGCCGTCCATAGGAATGCAATCGCTCGACACTGTCCTTCATGAAGGTGTAAAGAGGCATGGAAGCGGCTAGATGGCCTCGGCAGAACTCGTTCTTGATGAAGGCTGCTACGCCTGCGATTTGATGTGCAACTTCTACGATGCCGGAGAGTTGTGCTATGCTCAGCTCGCGGGGGAATGGTGGTTGTGTAGGCATGTTCGCGCTCAACGGTTCTTGTGCTGCAATGCAGAACTGGTGCGTCGGTGAGCCCTCAGAAGTCGTCAACCGCTATAAAAAACGCTTTGATGGTGGAAATCGTGAAGCTTGCATCTGTGTACTTGCCTGTAGCATGTGTCCCCTATACCATGCTGCCAGATCACTGTGGCACGCGGCTGCCGGACCAAGTCGTACTGCCAATTACGAAATCACGGCAGACAGACGCCAGTGAAGGAAGCGCTTTGCCTCCGTCCTGCGGCTAGGTACGGAGCTATACATACGCGCGGCGAGACTATGTCTCCGTCGCAAGAGTCATAACATAATACACATCTTTCCGCGTGGAAAGAGGGTTTCTCGCTGTCGTTGAGTCTGTCGGCATGTCGATCGCCCTGGTCTAGTAACCCCATGGGATGAACTTGTAAGGCGTAGCTCTCTCGTAAGCTTGGTACTGCTCGCCATACTAGAGAGCTGTCAGTACTTCACTAGACAGCACACGATCAAGGTCGATCTCACCTTCTCTTCCATATACTGCTGATGCGCCGGAATCGTGACTCGTGTAAATTGCCACGTCGACAAACCTGCAACAAAAGCAGCCCAAGCCCACCCTCCCGCAGCCAGAGCATATCCAGTCCTCCACATCGTATACCCAAAGTAGTTGATATGCCTCGCCATTCCAAACAACCCATCCACATACAATTGCCCTCTGTTCTGTGGCCTCTTCTTCCAATTATGCCTCTGCTGCTCCGATACCAGCTCCACCAGCAGTCCTGTCACATACAGCGCTGATCCCACAATCAACGGCGTCTGCGGGAAATGCTCTCCATTCGCACTCGCGCTCGTCTGTGCGCACACAAAGAACAGACTGTTGAGCGTGTTCCCGACACAATTGAAAAGTGCAACCTGCACGCCAAAGCCGGGCTTGATCTTCTCTTGCATGATCGCGGTCAAGTGGTAGTTCTGCTTCAGCATGCTGCCTAATGACATCGCCCATAGGATCGTTCGGTAGGGCGATAGACCGAGGCGATCGAGGGCTGTGTTCGTGATCAAGGGTGGCCCTTGAGGCAGAGTCGTGCCACTGAGCCGCGTGATGAGAGTTCTGCCCCAGGCGCGTTCGAGAAAGCCATATTGAATGAAGGGATCTGCGAGGCGGCCTAGGAAGAAGGTCGTTGTTTCTGTAGGTGATGATGCTTTGGTGCCGCGCTGAATGGGGTCATTCTCGCGGGTACGTTCTTTCGAGGACATTGTACGGAATGAGGAGACGATGAAGGGCAATGATATAGTCTACCTATATCATCAATATATTGGAGGAGAGGGTGGTCAGACAGCTGCACTGTTATAGCTCCTTCGAGCCGGAGGGCGTTGCGCATTGCCGACGGGAGGAGCGCGTCCTTGGCTTAAAGCGTGAATTGCTTTTGCCGTCTTCAAGACTACCTTTCCGCTTGACAGTGAAGTGGCTTGATAACCTCGTGCAGTGCAGCTGGTGGATGCAAGGATGAGACTGCGAGACGTGAGTCGGCATTAAGTCGAGGCTGAAGTGGGACGGGACTGGAGCTCGCCGAGCCAAATTCGCAGGGCGATGACGGAGAATACCATACCACTACGTCCATCGCAACACGATGGAGAGGTCTGGGAAACATTCTTTTCACGGCCGTCTATCATAGTCTATGTCATCGCGCTTGTGGCACATCGATGGTATCTTGGACATTCAACCTCACCAGAATTCCGACCCAGGTTATCCCAGCCAAATCGCCTTTCCTCTTCAGCCATGTCCTGCATTTACACCCTGCCGCTTTTTGACTTGCCGTCTTTCGTCTTCTACAACGCATCGACTCCAGCCGATAGGAAATCATCTCTTGACTTGGGCGCCAATTGTGCTGGTCGTAGTGCTTCTGCGGACTGGATGAGCTCGCAGAGGGTTGTAACCGCGTGGCGGACACAAATCATTCTCTTCAGTCCGGCTGTTGCGCCTCTCGGCGGCGCCCTGAGAATCTGCGGAGGACCGTCGTGTCCAGGATCCTCTTGATAAAGAAGCTTCACCGTCCAGCTGTGGAGGATCATACTCGCACCCTGCAAGCAACGAACTCAACTAAAATACCGTGCCGTCGGATAAGATCATGATTGGCGGCTCCTTTGTGTTTGGTCGGGATACTTCTGCGATTTCTCTTCCGCCCTGTATTTGTGTCAGCCATGATGAATCGAGCAAGAAAAGTTCGTCGGACGAGCATACCTTCCAGCTGCCTGCCTCGAGCATTTGCGCCAAGCTCAGCTTGTTCTCGCCAGACAATTCGAGTAGACTGTTGACCTCCGCGAGCAACTCATCGAGAAAGCCGACCGTGACTGCTCGCCACTCTACGATGACATCGTCGTCTGCAGTAAATAATGGCACGACCTCCACATTTGGCTGTCCTTGTCGGGTAGAGTTCATCTGGTACTGCTCCAAGCCTCTCCTAGCATCATCCGGCTTGAGCGTGAGAAGCCCGGTGTCAACAAGCAAGCCACCATTCCGGTACTCCGGCAGTCCTGTCATAAGTTCGACACCGACGAAGTGCACATTCGCCAGCTTCTGCATGGGGACCATAAGCGAGTAAGTGAGCCACTGTGTGAGCTTGTGGAACGGGACAATGCTCTCCCACGGAGTGTTAGGATGAGATGGCATCGAGTCGCACGGCCAAGCATCTCCGAGCGCAACGCCGTCTATTTGTGTGCGTGTTGCTGGCCAGATTGCTGAAAGGCCGTTCATGAGCGTGTCCCACAGTGTTGGCAGAGGAATGATTGGAATCGAGTTCGCATGTGTCGATGGATGTGCAAGCAAATAGTCCAGCATGTTGCCGGGTCTGGCCTCTGGTCCGAAGATCTCTTGATTCAACAGCGCATCTGCCAGGCAGATCAAAAGTTTCGTTCGACCCTCCAAGCCTGCAATCGGGTTCTCGTGCGTTACTTGCAAGCCTTTAGCCATCTTTTCTGTCGTGAGCTTCTTCAGGCCTTCGCTGTCCACTTGATGAGGCTCGTCAGGCTTGCTAGAAAACATGCCCATCTTGAACATTTCCAGGCTGGCGACTGCTAGTCCTTCACTGCGCTTGTACACTTTGCCACTTTCCTTGGACTTGTACTGCCATTGCGTACCCGCGCCTGCATCGAGAAGCACAGATACTACGAACAGATCTATCAGCCGTCGTGTTCGCTCCTGGTGATCGACAGTGCTTGGCCAGGTTTGCATGAGCTGATCGACCCTTGGCCGGCCTCCGACTTCGAAATGTTGCCAGCGCCCATGAGGAGGTATAGTGTGATAATCCGGAGCAAAGTCACGCTATACATCGATTAGCATCATATTATGGCGAGATCCTGCTGGGAAATGTCCTCACTTTGATTATCGATACAACATATTGGGCCGTGTCTGGGAACTTGGACATATCAACATTGAAATGGCGCAGCTGGTTCCTTTTCGCCTTCTCCAATACGAGCTTGCTTCTCTCTCGTACCGCATAGATACTCCGCAAGTAGCCTGCTGGATCCAAGTTCGGATCTGGTGCTTTGGGTAATGGTATATCCGGTCGGCTGGCATTTTGCGAAGGGTTGCTGTTGGCACGCTGCATGGCGAATGGCTTCTGGAGAGACTGGTGAGGTGTAGAGTCTCTGTCCGAAGGGTGCTTGTTCCTGTTTCTGGTGAAAAGACCCATGGCTGCGCCTATCTGTTATCGCGGCTCCAGTGTGATTGGGTGGTGCTGTCGGGTGTCACGTTGCACGCCGCGGGGCGCAGGCCGGATCGCCTCTTACGGGCTCGTGCAGGCTTTCATGGGTGAGCTGCGTGGAAGAACGGCGAGGCTGTGGGTGGTGGGTGATGTTGACGGAATTGCGGCACGTAAGAATCGAGGTCACCGCAAAAGCTCGCACGCGCTTTCCACACTACTTGCATAGGTTGCATGATTGCGACTTCCAGTCTGGGAGAGCGTCTGAAGAAGGTGTGCAAGGGTGCCGACGCTAGCGTCTGAGCCTGAGCCGACCTGAACCAGCGGCGCGGTCCCTAGAACCTTACTTATGCAGCGGCGCAGAACACACGACGACAGCGCATGCTGTCCATCGAAGCAAGTAGACCACAGTGCACACCCTTTGCACACGCCTTGCACACGCCTTGCACACGCCTTAGCAGCGACAACACCAGCAAGTGGTTCACGTCAACTAGCCGCGGACTCAATCACAGATAACATCGTGACAATGGTGACCCGATTCATGGCTTTGGTTGGTCGCAGTCGGGTAGTTTCAACTCACAGTCTTCCCATGGTGTACGCTGTTGACATTCGCCGTGGATTCAAGAGCTGACCCGTAGAGATGCTGCGCACGCGGACCCAAAAGTCCTTCGCGGGAGCAACAATTTTACCTTGAATACTGACCAGTCGTTCGTTCCTGGCCCACTTCACGATTGCCAACTACTCCAACATCGAACTAACGGACTGGACGGCCGCTAAGCAATTTGGGCTCTGCTCCCGGATCGTAGCGTGGTGTTGGTAATGTCGCTTGAGTGATCCGTGTCTTGCCACACGCCCGACGCCAGCTACAACCATTTGATTTAGCGGCCTACCATGCGAGCAAGCGAGGTGCCCGCCTGCGGTGAGTCGGTGACTGGGAACCGGGACATGGATAGAGCACGGGCATCGTTCGCGCTATCCGCCGGGGTGAGCCCCGACTATGCTCTAGAACTGGACAGTCCCGCCACGTCAACAAGCTGCTAGGAATAGGTTTCGAATTTGGTCCTGCCAGGTTCAGCTCCCAGGTGACGAGCCTGTCAGACAAGGAAAGGCTCCCGGAAACTGTGATTCACAAGATCGCAAGCGCAGCATGGACCCGCACTCAAGGGATTGATTGATTAATTCTTCCATTTCCGTGCTATGTGAATCCTAGACTATGCAGCACGGCTGGCTAAATCGCCGAGCCACCCTAAGGGCGCCCCTAGGAGTAGTATTCCTTCGCCTAACTAGACACAAAGAGGATTCCTGATGTTGTCCTACAGCTACGCTACTAGACCTAGGCTTAGTATATCTACTGTACCTAATTCGACCCTCATAGGGGCATTTGCGGATATAGTTACTAGGGCTCTAAACCTAGAAAAAGACTATTAACCCTAGCTAGAAACCCCTACTACTTATTAAATAATAGCTTCTAAAACTAGCTAGCCCCTACGATCCCTCCCCTTATAGCTAAGCCTTCTAATAATATCCCCGTAGTCGTTAGCCCTCATGAGATTCGAACTTGCAACCTTTCGTTTTGGGTAATCGGAGTGACCAAGTCCGACGACCCTAGCCTGTGGTTACTAGGTGAGTTACCACTTACCCACCGAGCTCGCACTCAAGAGAGTCGTGGTCCGATGCTGGGCGCACTGCCTGAATCTGGTTCTGGCGCCGCTACCACCGAGTTGGGTTATGCCTCTGAAAGCAGAACCGAGGACAGAGAGCGGAGTCTCTCCATACGATCGCTGGATGGAACGCGAAGTGCGTGCAGCAGTCACGTCGTCGAGGTTGACGGTGCACATTTGGCGGCAACCGCGAGTGATTAAGAAAGCGACGTTCTGCGATGGGAGCGTCTTGAATTACTACAGTCTTGGTCGTGACCTGGGAACCTCAATTGCCTCGCAGCCTCCTTCGTGGACCCTGTAATGCCGCCCTCGGATCCAACCCATCCATTTGCCGAGAATCTCCTCGCCACCTTCACCAGGCACAAGGCGTCCAGACGTCCAACCTTCGCCTTCAACACCCATGCCTTGGCCTGTTGCCGGGAGACGTGTGTCAGCATCGCCATCAGCAAGCGCGAGTCCAGGAGAGCCCTTTAGTGTTACGATTGGTCTCTGGTCGAAGCCATCTGTTTGCAGCTCCGCTTGCTCCAGCACAGGCGTAACGCATGCATCCGTGCCATCAAAGATCTTCTCCCAATCCGCCCGAGTCTTTTGCTTGAATAGCCTTGTGAACGCCTGTTGTTGGACATTCCAGGTCGACTTATCTTCCCTGTTCTTGGGCCATTGGTCCTTTTCCGCACTAATTTCCAGACCCTTGAGGAGTGCTGCATAGAATTGAGGTTCCAGCGCACCGACTGCCACATACTTGCCGTCCTTGGTCTCGTATGTGCCGTAGTAAGGCGCACCTCCGTCCAGCACATTCGTACCACGTGGTGCATCCCACATCGGTGTCTTCGCCGCAAATCTCGGCATTGTCGCCAAGTGTGCCGACCCATCGACCATATTCGCCTCCACCACTTGACCCATACCCGTCTTGGTGTCTCTCTGGTACAAAGCCAGGAGAATCCCCATGAAGCATACTGCACCTCCACCAGCAAAGTCTCCCACAATGTTGCCTGGTGGGTATGGCTTCTCACCTTCCCTGCCTAGCATACCTAGCACACCTGAAACTGCGATGTAATTGATATCATGTCCCGCCATATCTTTGTACTTGCCATCTCGTCGAAAACCAGTCATTCTTGCCACTATTAACCTTGGGTTCAGTCTGAGTAGCACCTTTTCGGGACTGAGGCCCATCTTCTCCAACACGCCTGGCCGGAAAGGGTCAATCACTACGTCAACCTTGGCAATGATCAACTTGAGTAGCTCAATGCCTGCTTCAGTCTTCGTGTTCACCGTTATCGAGCTCTTGTGTCGGGTCAAGGCATCGTTTGTGGGGGGAGGAGGGTCGTCAGTAAACGCTTTCGGGTGAGCACGGTCGACGCGAAGGACATCGGCACCGTAATCGGCTAAGAGCATTCCGGCATAGGGCCCTAATATCGTTCAGTCATCACCTCTCGCACGCGAGGTCATTGAAGTGATCTCACCTGGTGCCAGTCCGGCAAACTCCAGGACCCGGATGCTGCTCATAGGTGGGGCGAACATGCCTTTTCTGCCCGTAAAGACTCCTTGGCCGCAATATGACATGCACAAGAGAACAACGGCTATGAAGGATTGCGATGTTGGACTTACAGAGGAGGTGGTCTTACGACTCGCGCAAAGCGAGATGGACGTACAGTGAACGGCAACCTCGGAAGGGAGCTTTGAGCTTCCCAAAGCATCCGATGCCAGGGTCGCCGGGGTGACGTGCGGGGATGGACGCGAAGTGAATTTGAGCCGCGAAATCCTTTTTCAAGAACAGCATCAACGCCAACAGCCTTCGTGGTGCCAGCACCGCGTCTGCCTACTGAGTCTCCACATCCTGACTGATTGCTGACTGCCTATACTGTGAAGTAACACAACAATGACTAAGTATTCGGCCCTCGCTACGATTTCATCTCCGTTCGATCTTTCTCCTCTGTCAATGCCACCATGTCTGAGCTACAGCACTATTTAAGACCTGAACCAGCATATGAGCCTGTTCGCACGGAAGGGAATGTGCTCTGGCGAGATGGCCACAGGGTACGCTTTGATGGAAGATCCGATCGGACGAGCAATACTCATGGTAACAACAGTTCCTGATCAAGGGCATCAACTACTTCATCCGACAGCCGAAAGCTCCAGATCAGCCGCTGTATCCTATGCACAAGGTCGACTGCTTGTCAGATGAGTATCTGGGCACATTGCGACGAGACATCCAAGTCTTTCGAGAACTTGGCCTCAACACGATTTACGTCTCCTCCTTGGATCCAGCGAATGGTCACCATGAAGCATTCAAGCTGCTCGCTGATGCTGGGTTGTACGTAGTTGTCACTATCGGCGAGGATATCACTGGACCTGAACGACCGCAGACCGATAGGGAAGACTTCAACCCGGACTTCGACACCAGCACGTTCCATACGAGAGACGCAATCGAGCGAAGTCTTCTCTTTGTGGACGAACTCGCCGACTACCCGAACGTGCTCGGCTTCGTTGTGGACGGCGATGCCCTCGTCAAACAAACGACCACGAAAATCGCGGAAGTGATGCGAGCGCATGTCCGAGATATCAAGTCGCACTTACGTCTCCGTGGCGGGAGACAAGTGCCCGTCGGTGTTTCTCTTTGTCATGCGATGACCATTCAACTCCTATCAGTGCAGTACTTCTCCGCAGGTCCGTCAAGTGATGAAGGTCGCGCCGACTTCATTGCCATGGAGAACTATAGCTGGGCGAAGCACTCATCATTTCAAGTCTCGGGCTGGAAGAATCAGGTCAAAATGCTGCAGCAGTACCCGGTACCGATGTTCCTGGGAGAGTATGGGACGGTTGTCGACTACAGATTGTGGCAGGAAGTGGGATGTTTATACTCGCGGGACATGACGGGTGTGTTCAGTGGCGGATGCGCTTACACTTACTATGAGTATGGCAACAAGTACGGGATCGTCAAGGAAGATGGGCAAGGCTGGCTGCATCGCAAGCCGGACTTTGAACTTCTCAGGAAGGAGTTCCAGACTGTGAATTGTCGTATGCCGGAAGAGCTCTTCGATGCGCACGTGAAGGATTACGAAAGCTGGACAGGCGAGTACCCGGAGCGCGATGAGCACCGTTGGTTCGCGACCAGTACTTTGCCTGACTGTCCTCTTGATCTGGCTAACCTCCTGTTGGAATCGGGAGAGGAGAAAGATTGGGAAGGGGTTGGCGACAAAGCGGAAAACCTGACACTATAGCACCACCTCAAAGAACATCCTGTGCCATCATGGGCAGAATTTAAAGCACAAATGTATTGATCGCAGCTCAGACAAAGATCAATGCAGCTTCCTCCCAATGTTGCAGCATCGTTTATCCGGCGAGAGCGCACAGAGCTGTGGTGCGACAGCGCGCACATCAGGCTGCAACTCTGCTTGTCATGCCATTTGGACCAAAGGCTAACGCACTGTTAGAATGCTCGGCTGAGTGAATGGGGTGGCGGCAAGCACGGCAAGTCGCGATCCAGAGCAATTGCCTACCGTCAACAGGCTGCTCGGCGTTCTCAACCTCTGCGGACCCTCTGTGTATGTAGCCTGAGGATAGGAGAAACATCCAACCAATAATCCCCTCAATTGTCCTCAGCTTGAAACTGTCCTTGTGCAACCCCGTAAATATACCTTACACTCCTATTCCCATTCTGTTTCCCCCACCACAAAGACTACGACCATGCTACAAGAACATGGACTCCGACGACCTGATCGCCGCCTTCACCTCCGACCTCCAAAGCCTGACCATGAACGAAGCCACCTCAAAAGTGTCTTCCTCCAGCCTCCAAAGCCTGACCATGAATGAACCCAGCTCGGCAATGTCCTTCTTCACCCTCCCGCCCGAGCTCCGCCTCAAAATCTACGGACTGGCCTATGCATCTCAGGACCTGCAAATCACCGCACAGTCTTGGACTTCACACGTGCCTGTCGAAGGAGCGAAAGCTCCCGCTTGGCGAAGCCATACGTACCAGAATCATATGGTCTTGAAGTTGTGATACAACGATACCGTCGTCCTTTTCTTCCAAAACGCGACCTGCAATTTCGAGGACATCGTTGCTCTGGACATTTTTTGTCAAAAGGCTCACCTATTCATGCGGGAGCAAGTTGAAACCGCTGTGGCAGTCAGCCGGATCAAGACCTCCCAACACCTGTGGCGCTCTCAAATCTAGTCCCGGACACTTCCACCCAACTCTCTCCCAAATCTCAAGGACTTGACCCTGCAGATAGATACACTGACGTTGTTCTTCCACAACAGCGGTGTCCAAGAGATTGTAGATGGAGTGATACGTCCCTCGGGACTGCTACGTTTGAGAGGGATTGAAAGGTTCACGATTCTGCAGTCGGAGGGTGATGTGCAGTTCATGAAAAGCGTGGAGAGAGTAGGGGTTCAGCCGGAGGGATATTGCGAGCGGTGGAAGGTAGTTTTGGAGATAGTGGAGAGGGCTGTTGAGGCGGATATATGTCAGTTGAAGCTCGAGGACGAAGTGCGGTAGAGGGATGGGTACCAGATGCCGTGCTTGGTGGGTAGATGTACATGCAGCCTTACATGCTACTTATCTTGCACGTCTTCGTAGTCATCTAGGTTCTATAGTCGCCGTTGATGGTAACATACTCATGACTGAAGTCGCAAGTCCAGAAGACAGCCTCACTCACTTTCTTATAGCCGATAGACGCCATCTCGCCGTCATCCTCTAACCTCACCAGGATCTCCAAATCCTCCGCCTCCAAGATCTGCTTCGCTCGGACCTCGTCGACTTGTTCGGGTTCGCCCCTCACCAGTAGCTTCAGCTCCTCGCTACCATCCGCTGGAATAAAGCTGACGCTTGTGCGCCATGGCTTGACAGGGCTGACTGGGCGGTGGGTTTCCGGATTTGTGGGTACAAGCCGCTTTACGGGGAGCTCCTGAGAATTCATAATGCCTGGAGCGTAGCCGATGGCGCACAATATCCTTCCCCAGTTTGCGTCCTTGCCGTACAGAGCTGTCTTGACCAAAGCAGAACGAGCGATACTCACGGCAGCGCGTTTGGCCGTGGCATAATTCAAGTCTGAGCGAACACGGATGGTGACGAATTTGGTTGCTCCTTCACCATCGCGAACCACTAGCTGGGAGAGGTCCTTGAAGAATTCGCTGAGGATCTTGATAAATGCTCGCGTGTCACCTTGGTCTTCAACGGGAGCATTGATCTGGGACTTCTTATTTTCATGATACTGGAGTGGAGTTGCACTGGCAGGAGCTGCAGCACCGTTCGCGAAGAAGTTTACGGTATCATTTGTGCTGGTGTCGCCATCGATTGAGATGCAGTTGAAGGATGTGCCTGTCGCGTGGCGCAGGAAAGACTGCATAGACTTTGGATCCACCTTGGCATCTGTGCAGACTATGCCGAGCAAGGTCGCCATATTCGGATGAATCATGCCGGCACCTTTGGTCATTCCAGCAATGCTGTATGTAGTGTAAGGGTGCGAGGGTAGCGTGAAGGTCCTTGAGATGAGCTTGGGGAAGGTGTCGGTGGTGCAAATAGCTTGAGCGGCATTCATCCAGTGGTGATGCGAGCTGCCTAGACTCTGACACAAGTCGGGAATGGCATTCGTGATGCGGTCGATGGGGAGTCGTTGGCCAATGACACCGGTACTCATGACCAGAGTGCGCGGCACGGTGTCGGACTCTGTACTGCCGAAGCATTGGTCGGTCGTACGAGCCATCTTTTCGGCGTGCTCGAGGCCTAGCCTGCCGGTGACTGCATTCGCGCAGCCTGAATTCACGACAACTCCCCTGAAGCCATGCCCTTCTCGTTCCCCCAAGAACTTGGAAGAGGTCTGGACGGGTGCGGCCTTGAAAACGTTTTTGGTGAAGACACCAGCTGCAGCACAAGGCTCCTCGGACACGACCAGTGCAAGATCGTCGTATTTGGTGTTGGCGGCTTTCACTCCAGCGAACGCACTGCCAGCGAGGAAGCCTTTTGGATATGTGCCCGATGTCGGTATGTACTTCTGCTTGGCCGCGGGGATGGCCCTGTCGGCGGGAGCTGAGTATGAGCGGACTTCTTGGAAGGCAGCTGCGAACAGCCGTCTTACGGCTGACGAGCCCGTCGGTGCCATTGAGGCGAATGTTGATGGGTTGTGATGGCAACAATGCTTAAGACGACGGTGTTTTGGTGCGAAGCTGAGTCAAATCGTCTTTCCCGATCAAGCAAAGCTGCAGCAAATGGTATCTATCGGCCGTTCAACAGCGCGTGTGCGACATTGCCACCATGTAGAGAACGGCGAAGATGTCCAAATGATGGAACATCGATCTGGTGAAGATGCTATGCAACACCTCCTGCGGCACATCCTGGTCGTGCACCAGTGGTATCTGTATTTCTCCGCCGTGACCAGATATACTGCTGGTGCTTCGTAGCTGCCTCTTCGGTCACCATGATGTCGCTGCAGCTGCGTGTGTGGTGGTGGTGCTGCGGCATTGGTGTTGATCTTGATGCTCGCTTTATTCACTCGCTGGCTGTCCCGCGGCTCGAGTCCTCTCCCTCTTGCTCATCGGTCATTCTCAGCTGCCTCACGACTACATACACCCGCCGAGATGGACAAGGTCGACACGGGCGATCGCCTCAGGCGGCTACGAGAGTTGATGAAGGAGCACAAGGTAGATTTGTACAGTATGACCACCGCATGTCAAGGCTCGATGGCTGACTGACATGGCCTAGTCGTCCCCTCTGAAGATGCACACTCGTCCGAATACATAGCCCCAACCGACGCCCGCCGCGAGTTTATCAGTGGCTTCTCAGGTTCTGCTGGCACTGCCGTCATTGCACAAGAGAAGGCTGCACTAGCCACAGACGGACGATACTTCAACCAAGCCAGCCATCAGCTCGACAGCAATTGGACGCTCCTCAAGCAAGGCCTCCAAGATGTGCCGACATGGCAGGAGTGGACCATCGAGCAAGCAGAGAACGGCAAAACGGTTGGTGTAGACCCAACGACCGTTACCGCACCCGAAGGCAGGAAGCTGGCCGAGAAGATCAAGCAGAAGGGCGGTAAGGAACTGGTCGCAATAGCAGAAAACCTCGTTGACAAGGTCTGGGGCAAGGACAAGCCACCTAGACCCAGTGAGCCAGTCAAGGTGTTGGGCATGAAATTTGCGGGCAAACAGTTTCAAGAGAAGATCGAAGAGCTGCGCAAAGAGCTGGACAAGAAGAAGGCGGCAGCGTTCGTGGTTAGCATGCTTGACGAGATCGCGTGGCTGTTCAACCTTCGTGGCAACGATATACCATATAATCCCGTCTTCTTTTCTTACGCAGTCATCACGCCCACCGAAGCAACGCTGTACGTGGATGAAAGCAAACTCCAGGACAACGCCGAAGCACATCTTGCATGCATCTCAATACGGCCCTACGACAGCATCTTCTCCGACGTCACGACACTGGCCTCCTCGGAACCGACCATAAATGGCACGAATGCGACGAAGCAGAAATTCCTCATCTCGACAAGAGCGTCATGGGCGCTATCGCGATCGCTTGGTGGCGAAGATAAGGTCGATGAGGTCCGTTCTCCCATTGGCGACGCCAAGGCCATCAAGAACAGCACCGAGCGCGAAGGCATGAGGAACTGCCACATCCGCGACGGCGCAGCGCTGATCGAGTTTTTTGCGTGGTTGGAGAACGAGCTCGTCCACAAGGGCGCCAAAATTGACGAGGTGCAAGCAGCCGACAAACTTGAAGCGATCCGCGGCAAGCACGAGAAGTTCGTTGGCCTCTCGTTCGACACCATCTCATCGACTGGGCCAAACGCCGCTGTCATCCACTACAAACCCGAACCAGGTAACTGCTCCACCATCGATCCCAGCAAAGTATACCTGTGCGACTCCGGCGCCCAATATCTCGATGGCACAACAGACACAACCAGAACGCTTCACTTCGGCGAGCCAACACCGGCGGAGATCGAAGCATACACCCTCGTGCTCAAGGGCAACATCGGCCTCGAACAAGCAGTGTTTCCCAAAGGCACTTCCGGCTTCGCTCTTGACACACTCGCCCGTCAGTATCTCTGGCAATACGGTCTCGAATACCGACATGGCACCGGACACGGCGTCGGCAGTTTCCTGAATGTTCATGAGGGACCAATTGGAATCGGCACTCGTATCCAGTACTCTGAAGTCCCGCTCTCAGTCGGTAATGTCATCAGCGACGAGCCTGGCTACTACGAGGACGGCAACTTTGGCATTCGGATCGAGAACGTGATTATGGTGAAGGATGTCAAGACGAAGCACAACTTTGGCGATAAGCCATACTATGGTTTCGAGCATGTGACAATGGTGCCCATGTGCAGGAAGCTGATTGACCTGGAACTGCTGTCGGAGAAGGAGCGGCATTGGTTGACGGACTATCACAATGAGGTTCTGGAGAAGACACTACCGTTCTTTGAGAACGATGAGTTGAGTCGGAAGTGGTTGGAGAGGGAGTGTGCGCCGTATTGAGGCGAGATATGTAGCATGGAATGTGCTGTGGTATAGCATGAGCTCCGAGCTTTCTGCATCGGGCAAGCAGGTAGCTGATGTTCAAGCTGCGGCCACGGCTCATACTTTCGGTCCCGTTCAGCTAAGCTTTGGTGAAGGTCGGATGGCTGAGGGTCGTCCGATTTTCTTTGCTGTGCCCAGCCTCACACTGCCCGACCTAGCTCGGTGTTTGCAACTCCGTCCAGTAGATCATGTGACCATGCACGAAGCCCTCGGCCTATGGAAGATGTGTGAGGCAAGTAGAGTTGCTTGAGCCAGGATCCAACCTTCCTCCGAGAGAGCTGGAGGAGCCCAGCTGTGTGCAGTCCGTGTGGCTGAACGCGGTAACGCGTGGATAACGTGGCTCGCATGTGGTGAGTGAAGGAAAACTCGGTCATCATTGTACGACATGATGCATCCCTGACACGGAGAGCCATGTACCTTTCACGGACAACACGTCCACTGGATCGCATGATATACGCATGCTTGTGTATAGGAGTGGCCTTCGTTCGAGGACAATTTTCAAAATGCTCTCGAGGAAAGCGCGACGCGAACGCGTCCCAGGAAGGTTTTTTGCCAGGACGGATCCCTCTCCGCCCCTGGACAACAGTGTCCCGCACGACACCCATCGCCACAGCAATAATGCATGACAACATTGATGAAAGTGATATTGCTCTTGCAAAGCTAGACACACCCCGACTCGTGCATGGCTTGCTCCAAAGCACGATACATGCTGACCTCCGCCACACGGACTGGCGGTGACCTCGAACTCATGCAACAAACACGAGTCTTGTAATTCGCGTTGGACACGCAACACGTTCTTGGACGCCCCAATGGCTGCACCTTTGGATACACTGGTCACTACTAGGCCTGAAATCTCAGCTGTCTTCCTGAAGAAGGACGGCGAGCTGCCAGAAGTGATCGGTCAGCATTTGTTCATTCACCATGCATTGCATGCCATATGTCAAGATGCAGAGCTCGAATCTCCGGATGAGCAGATCAGAGGCATGGCCATGGGCATCTGGGACGGCTTGTCTGACAGGAACAAGATCTTCTGGTCCGAGAGAGCTGCAACGGCGAGATTGGTCAAAGACCGTGAGGACTTCCTTCTGGCGGATGCGTCTACAGACTTGGCCAAAGACCATGAATGGCGGACGAGGACTGCCGTCACTGAGTACAAGCGGTCCTTGATGAGCGACACTATCTCCATTGCGGACACGGCTAGCATCGCTGACACTGAACTGACCGAAGAAGATATCGATGGAGTGGAGGCTACAGAGCTCATTGATCACTCAAATGATCAAGCTAGCACAGACGGGCCAGCCGAGACATTCCGGTCCGCTCCAACGTCTGTTGACGGGAGTAGTCCTGTAGTACCAGCCACTGACGCTCTCCAACGGCAGTCCGAGGGAGTCAGCGAGAGCAATGGTACCGACTCCGATCGAGAGCTTCGAGAGCTGCAGAGGAGCGATGCAGATGATGCCACGCGGAACATGGAGACCCCGGCATCAAGCATAGCGTCTTTGCCGCCAGTGGAAGCCAACAGGCTGGGAATAGATCTTGCTGCAATTCTCGACAAGGAAGGCGTTGTCACACACGATTCTGAAGTTCCGGACGACGGCGTCCTGGAACCTAGTAGACCTGAAAATTCCACCAGCGCAGCAGCAGACATCGGACCGGATTTTGTCGACGGTTCAGCGAACACTAGCATTGATTTGGGCTTGATATCAAACATCGCTTCTGTCGCGTCTAGTGTTCCCGCCTGGATAGCACAATCCTTAGACTGGGCTGAAGAAAGTCAGGAGCAAGCTGACAGAGAAGCTGCAGCACACCCACACACCACTCTTCAGGAAGTTGGGAGGGAGGCTCCTGCGACGGAAGCATCAAGTCCTACGCCTGACTCCGTGGATCCTCTAGAGGATCCTAGCAGGGTTCTGTGGATTGGCAGTTTGCAGAAAAGAACCACGGTGCAGTCTCTAAGAGCGACGTTTGCAAAGTTTGGCAGAATCGAGTTTGCCAAAGTAATACCGTACAGGGCCTGCGGCTTCGTCAACTATGCGGATGTCGAAAGTGCTATCGCAGCCAAGCGCGCAATGAATGGGCAAAGGATTCTGAACGCCCACGACCCGCTTCTGATCAGATTCGCTGAGGACCGATCCCGAGGAGGCCCAGCTACAACGAAGCAGCGTGACGTGAGCTCAGCGAGCAAGCGGGATGCTGTAAGTAAGATGGCAGCAGCAGGCAGCAATGACTCACAGCCCGAAAGGGACCATCCGCCGGTCGCTAGTTGGGACTCTGTTAAGACCACAACCACCCAAGAGTCTGCAGATTACGCGGACGACAGGAGCGTTGGCACTGTGACGAGCATAGAGACACGATCCACAAGCAACCCACCTAGCTTCAGCGCGGCTCAGCTCGAAGAAGCTAAAAGGTTCGCGTCGCAGGCGACAAGGGGAGGCAGACCTCCAAAAGGCAAGCCCACCACTTTGTCTGTTGAAGTCCAACAGCAAGCCAAGAAGGCCCTAGGTGTAGGGACGATTCAGAAAGGTCGTAACTTCAGTGGCGCCTCTGGTGCTAGCAGTCCCACTCCAAGGACGCCGCAGGAGGACTATACACCGATAGGCACGCCTCTCGCAGAGAAAGTCCCACTCGCCAAATGGGAGCAGCCTGTGAAAGTGCGTGACTTCGGTGTGCCGACGAGTACGGAGCCAGAGCCGGAGGATGATGGAGGAAAGGGGAAAGACTTTTTCCTCTTTCACGCTCTGCCGATCGTGTGCGAAGACCTAGAGATCGATGAGCCCGATGACTATGCTCAATCCATCGCTTCAGCAATGTGGCTTGAGCTACGAGCCGAGATCAAGAAGAATTGGATCGAGGATTCCAGATCGTTACGAGGCTATTCGGTGCGCAAGCCAGGTCTTGTCTCGGCGCAGAAGCGTTTCCAAGATTCGCACTTTACCAAGGACTATCGTTCGCAGATTCTGATGGCATTGGCCGTTCGTAACAACGGGGAGCTCAAATACCTCCAACTGGAATTCAAAAAGCTAATGTTGACTGAGAGGAGAAGACGGCGGCAGGAAAAGGAGAAAGAGAAACGTCAACTTCAGCATGCTGCGGACAAGAGATCCGAGGCTGAAGAGCAGAAGATGGTTGACCCTCCCACGAAAGCACAGGGACAGACAGCTGCTAAAGAGGAGGAGCGTGACGACGCCGAACTTCCTTTGGATCGTGCAGAAGCAAAGCAAGATCTCATTCAGAGTGAAGTCAAGGCAGATCCAGCATCTCAGGACAAGACGTCGCTCGTCTCTGAGGAAGCAACAGGCCGCCAGCACACGCCGCCAGCAACAGCAGAGACCCCTCCCCTACCATCTCTGTCTGTCTCCGACCCCCCTCCGCCCTACGAGAGCGACAGCTGCGCCGCAAGATCATCCTCAGAAACAACGAACAGCGAATGGCAAGTTGTTGGTCAGACATTCAAGTCGTCTACAAAAGATACAGCGAAGCGTGCCATGACGAAGATGCCGTAGAATAAAGTCGCCAAGGCTCCCGCTCAATGTTGAGCAGCATGCAGTATACACGGAGTATGGAGTCTGGTTAGAACCGATACAAGAGATCTAGCGTTATTTGGTGTTGAGGACATTTTGCGAAGCTATGTACTTGCTGGATATGCCAGCTACGGATACTATCCTACTCGTTGCTGCCAATTAAAGTATTCCATCGCGCCTTCTTCAGACCACAATACCAAACGAGCTACTGAAACAGAATTCCGCCACACTTGAAAGAGAATGGCTTAAAAGCAAGGATGTTCGCAACCGATGTTTGATCGCTACGAATCTTTGCTTTTCATCGATTTCGTGTGCTCAGACCTAAACCTGAGACTGAGGTCTAGGTGCTTCGCCTTCCACGCAATGACAGAGAGCAAGAGGGAGCGATGCATTCTCTACACTGATGAAGCGATCACCTGGAAGCATCGCCTTTCTAGCAAGCATCTTGCCCTGTGTCAAAGTTCCTGTTCTGTCGGAACAGATGTTTGTGACGCCGCCGAATGCTTCGAGAGCACCCATCTTCCTGACGATGACATTACCTCGTGCCATGGCCTTTGATGCGATGGCCATGGTGATGGTCAGAACAGCAATCAGAGATTCGAGGATGACGGTGACGGCGACACAGATACCGTAGATCAACGTCTCATGGTCAATCTCCCGTCTGGAGACTGGGAAAACAATGATCGCAAGGAGGATGGCCATGCAAATAAGAAAAGGGCGAATCAGGAGAGTTTGACCAGGAGTGGTGTGCCAACAAGACCGAGCGCATTTCTGATGCCGCGTACGACTGTTCTATCGCATCTGTGAAGCCACGGACCTGCTTCCAGTCCTTGAGGCTGCTTCCGGTCCGTGAGCAGTAGGGTCGTTGCTTTGAAGCTACCTTACTGTTGGCAATGCGCAGGAACCTTTGAGCCTGGGGAGCCAGGGAAAGAAAGGGCGAACCGCAGACATAAGGCTGAAAGGATCATAGGGTTTCGACAGGCCTCTGAATGAGGCAGTATCAGCTCATGATGATGGGAAAATGGTCGATTGGTCGGGGAGTGCGGATCGTGGCGGGTGCAGCACGTGCCCCTGGATGGGAGGCATGTGAAAGCCCAGAATCTCTGAATTCATACAATGTGCCTTTCCGAGCTTCGCCTGTCGTTTCCCTAAAGCACCCGCTCCGATCGTCCCCGCCAATACAGATGGACCATGGGGAAGGAGATGCAGGAGGCGAGGGAGGGAAGCGCGAAGGGAGCGGTGGGCAGCGAGGCAAAGCGAGGCGGCCAAGCGGAGGCCCCACCGAGCCACTGAATCACCGAGCCACCCACGCTACCGAGCGTTCGGAGATGGTACCACAGCACAACAGCACAGCCGCGTCGATCTCAGTGGCCGGCGCAGGCACAGCTTTCTCTGCCGGGCAGTCGGCAACCAACAACGCACATCGATGCATCACTGGGTTGCTGCTGCTGCTGGCATGAATTCGTCCAGTGTCTTCCTTCTGTTGCCGTGCCGCAGAGGTAATGCGCTGGTGTGCTGCCTCTCGTGCTTTCTTTCTCGCTCTCTGTCTGGCCGGCCTTGTTGGTAACATGACGGGAGGGAGTTTCTAGTTGTTTCTTTCGTTGACACGAAACACGAACCGCAGTTGCGCGTCATTGCCATGAGCGCTGCAAACCCTCCCGACCCGCCTCCGAGAACAGCAGCAGCGGCAGCGACAGCGCCGGCGACGGCGACGACAGGCAATACCTCCGCTCTCCCCCGTCAGTCTGCTGCTGCGCGACAGCGTCTATCGCACCGCAACCCCGGCATGCACGATGCTTCGCCATCACCGAGGCCCGATCCTCTGCGCCGGAGATCTTCGCTGATTTCTTACTCGAGTATCGATGATATCCACGAGCTCATCAACCCAAAGACCGGCAGCAGGAAAGATCGCGATGAGGACAACGAGCTCACACATTGGCATTCTTCGCCGCTGGCGTTCGCCATACTGCCTGCGCTGGCGGGATTGATGTTCCAGAATGGGTCGGCCTTTGTGACAGATGCTCTGTTGCTTGGTCTTGCAGCTATATTCATGAACTGGAGCATACGTCTGCCATGGGACTGGTACTATTCGGCACAAACGATACGGTACGATGCACAGCCAGACGCGAGCGACTTGGGGGATGAAACAGCCATGGAGACTGGATCATCCGCAGGCGCATCTCCAGGGCCTTCCCAAATCGGCTGTGCTGAGGATAAATCGCGTGCCGAGGCTCCAGCACACGACACGGGAACGCGCGAGGAAGCAGTCGCAGAATTGAGACGACAGGAACGATTGGCACTGGCTGCGACCTTCCTCTTCCCCGTGGGAGCGGCATATCTGCTTCATGTCATTCGTGCCCAACTATCGCGACCGTCGACTGGTCTTGTATCCGACTACAACCTATGCATATTCCTCCTAGCCGCTGAGATTCGCCCAGTGCGGCAGCTGGTACGGTTGGCTGCCAATCGCACCCTTCACCTTCAGCGCACCGTCACCGGCATCGATGACCTGTTCTCGTCTGCCCTAGAGGAGAAGAGCACGATCACCGGTTTATCCAGCAGGATCGCGGAGCTAGAGGAGAAGCTGTCAGCACAGTCCAATGGTACCCCCACTACAGCACAAAAGGCCGATGTAAGTGACCTCTCTAGAGAGATCCAGAAACGCTACGAGCCGCGATTCGACGGCCTGGAACGTGCGGTCAGACGATACGAAAAGCGCTCCATCACTCTGGCGCAAGTCACCGAGCAACGCTTGCAATCTCTCGAGGCACGACTGCAAGAGGCACTGAGTCTCGCCGCAGTTGCCGCGCAGCATTCACAAGACAAAGGCGCTCTCACGAAAGTCTTGGAGATAGTCAGCAACATGATCGCGTGGCCGATGAAAATCCTACTAAACCTGACACTCTGGCCATTCCGCACCATCGACGATCTTTACCTCCGCATAAAAACCCTACTACTTGGCCCAATGCCTCCGCGGGTTGCTAAGCGCAAAGCCAGACTAGAGGGCAGCGGTGGCAGAGAGGATAGGTCTCGAGATCGAGCTCCAGCTAACATGCGTAAAATCGTGAGATAAGGACATGACGGGCGCAATTAGGAGTAATAAACCTTGGACGACAGTATGATGATACCAGGTTAGTCTCAAGAAGAGAATTGTAGATGATATTGAACATGGAAATGCAGAAAGATCCTACAAGCCATCACCAGGAGTCCAGACACTCTTCATCCACCTCTCATCCAGTTTGCTACCCTCCTCGTAGAAGCGCAGATCAGTCGACAACCTTATCCGGCCTTGCGGATCATCATTCTTGATCGCGCCGTGGATCATGTAAGGATTGTGGAACACGACATCGCCAGCTTCGTAGTCACCCACCAGCCACCGTCTCTTCTTGCTCTCGCCTCCATGCAGACCACTTTCGATTTCCTCAGTCAATTCGCTCACGTTATGGCTCAGCTGTCCATCTCTGGCCATATTCACATTGAATCCATTGATAATCTCTTCCCTCGAGAACCCAGCTGCCGCAGCACGGTCGTTGAAGTCTTTTTCCATTGCGAGGCCAATATCTGTGCTGTTCTCTAGGTACATCAGACCTCCGCCTTGGGCGGTGCAATCGCCTATCGGTACCCAAGCCGTGAGAAAGTTGGCCTCGCCCGCTCGGAGGAAGATTTTGTCGTAGTGAATGCCAGTGCTGAAGCCGTTGGGAACGTTATGGCGTAGTAATGTGCGTTTGATCAAGACGTCTTTTTCCCATTCCATGAATTCTCTCACAAATTGCCGGAGTTTGGGATGTTCCAGGAAAGCCACGTACATCGGGTGTGTATGCGCGGAAATCAGTCTGTTGACCTTCTCGATGTCCTCGGGGAGGTCTCTCCCGCCATTGCCGTGGTGCGCGACTGGATCTGCATCTGGGTTAAAGATGCCTTCTCGTGCTGTAGTGCCTGGTTTGAGGATGCCTGTGGGGGCCATGTGCTCGAAGTAGGCTTGGCGCATGCCTAGAACGTCTTCGCGAGGCATCACGTTCTTGACAAAGATGTATCCTTCCTCATCGAAGCGGCGGCGCATCTCTTCCAAAGATGTGTCGATGGGTGTGGTGCGCATCCAGCCGACGGTATCGTTGTCGAGGTATTTGCCATAGTTGGATCGAAGCTTGGGTAATTGTTCTGGTTCGTAAACCAGCTCATGGGCTGGTACAGGAGCGCTTTGCGTTGTTGCTGCCATTGTGTTCGACGCGCGAAATTATTAGGATGGAGACCAAGGAGGAGAGCACATCTACTGTCGGTGGGGAGGCTGCAGCATCCTTAAAGCTCATGATGATGGGTGGACATGGCTGAACACAACCTAAGCCTGTCACCCGTCGGATCAGCTAGACACAGCCGACGCTCAAGCAGCTACGAGCATCTAGACGACGAAGAGACAGCAAGTGAAGGGTGGTTGAATCCAAGAACGTAGTTCCGTGGGTCAGCGTGTGCCTGGACGGCAACGCTGAAAGTAGCAATTTGCGGCGCCTGCATAGCCGACCAAGCTCGTAAGGCAGGTTCCTCCGCAGCTAGTGGCATTAGCTTCGTGGTATTATTCCCAAGCGAACGACGGATAGGGTTGCCGATGGCCTTAATCAGGTACGGCAGAAGCGAGAAATGTTAGCCAGACAGTCATCAGTAATGTACTCCGCGTTCTCCGCATGTTGTGGCGAATGCGGAGCCGCAGTCTCGCCGGTAAGCGTGTTCGCAAAGAAACTTTGTCCGTAGGCCAGGAAGTCTGCGCAACAACATGAGACGTACCCTTTACAAGTTGAGCACTTGCACCTTTTGGCTGGATGTGAGCAAGCAGTCCAGCATATATGCTGCCGCGCCTGTCGAGTTGCCGCATGTCGTTGCCGAAGTCTTGATTTACTTCACTTGAAGTCTCCGAAGGGCGGCCCTTTTACTTTGCCCTTCGAGTCGAATCGTATGCCCTCAGCGTGCAGCAGCTCATGTTTGTGCTTGGCGTACTTGCCTTCCTCACCCCAGGAGCCTTTAAATCCACCCAAGGTACCGTCGGCTGCTAGGATTCTGTGACATGGGACTTCAGGCGCGAATGGATTGTTCCGCATTGCACTGCCAACGGCACGGGCACAAGTCTTATGGGAGTTCTCGCTGATCCAGTCGGACATGGCGCCATATGTACTGTAACGTCCTCGTGGGATCTTGCAAAGCAGAGACAGAGTCTGTTTGCGGAAGGCTGTAATGTCGGAGTCGTTAATACGTTCCAGCTGGACGCCCATGTCGAAATCTTCGCCAGTGTTCTGGGCTGCGGTGGGAATGACCTCAGTAGCGACATCCTCATCATGGCCGGTCTTCTTTTGGGACGATTGCGTTGACGGCTGGAAGTAGGCGGACACCGTTTGATCAGATTGTCGCACCCTTTTGGGCTTCTTCGCAACCTTCTCGAGCTTGATGTCGAGGTTCGCATCGGCATTGCGTTTCTTCCCTTTCTTCCCGCGAAGTCGCAGACTGTTCTCGTCAAGCTCGACTAAATTCGCTTCGCCAGAACAGATTGCCTCGGCCAGGGAGATGACCTTCTGTAGTTGTGCCTCGTTCATATTCCTGATGGCAGGCGGCTTAAGAACTTCAGTCCACGGCTGATGGATTCCGACAGCATTGTCAAGCACGATGCGTCCGAAACAGTGGTCCAGGTGGACGGGCCAGTGAGATTGAACTGGATCTTTCGCCTTTGCTAGGGAAGGAAGATAGTCCTGGAAGAGGTATTTCCAGCGATGTTGCAGCTCTGTCAAAGTCGCCATGGCAGGTCTTCGATGTATGCCAACAAACCCCTGCGGATTGGGCGCATGTCATGTATGTTGGCGCGACAGCACGAGGCTCGCTTACATTAGTCCCGTCGTTGCCGCCCTGTCGGCCGATGTTCGGCTCCAAACTTTCTCACATATTCACTACCTAATAAATGGGATTATAATATAGCTAGATATAGTAATTATACTATATACGTTTAAGTATACTTATCTTTTTACGGATCTAGACTCCTATATTACTTTTATTACTAAGAGTCTAGACTTAGACGTATTTTAGTATTAGGTATTTACTTTCTAGTTCGTAGCTTTAGGAGTATATATATTTTTTCCTAGAATATATTATTACTATAGTAGATAGAGCTAATTAAAATTACTTTAGAATAAGCTCTTATATATCCTTATACGATAACGTTTTAATGAACAGTAAGGATAAGAAAATAAGTTCGATTGTCTAGCAATAGCGTGTTACGCTAGGGCAGTAACGACTAATGTAACCGAGCCTCCGGCACCACTTCAACAGCAAGAGCAACGAAATGACCGAGAGACGGGTATCGCATCACGACTCTCTAGTAGCGCAAACTTTAAAATCGCGCGTGCACCGACGGATAGTCTTCGACGGTGGAAGAGACAACAACACTAATGGGAGTATGTAGTGGTTCATGATGGCTATGTGGCAGAGTGCTTTCCTCAACGAAGATGAACATACTCGTCTTATCGTAAATGTGCTGTTTGCCGTCAAGCTACGACCAGAACCAGCCCTTCTGCTTTGGCTTCTCTGCCTCTGGCTGCTGCTTCTGTTGCTCGACACCGGGCTCCTTCGATGTGTGCATGCTCTCTTCGGTCTCCTCTCTCCCATCGGCAAAGCGTCGTTTGAGGATGACCTTGGTTGTAACAGTACCGTCCGGCAGCCGCGTGGTCTGGGTTGTGGTTAGAGCCGACAGCACTTGTGGCTTCTCTGCGAGGACCGGCGCTCCTTTTGGTTCCGCTTGGGACTTCTCCCCCTCCTCCAGGTCTTCCGCATGGTCCTGTTGCCGTCGAGCCTGAATCATTCTCTGCTTGTTCACTTGCTCGAGTTCTAGCAAATGCCGGTAGTCCTCGAGTCCGCAGCTCCCGTCATGGTCGTACGACGGCTCCGCTGGTCTCTGCGCTCCACATGCATCTCCGCCGAATATATCATGGAGATTGTCATTTTCCTGCTCCATCCTGCCAACCATCTCTTCGAGCTGCTCGGTAGAGCAAAGAGGCCATGTGAGGGTGTAACCGACTAACTCGTCACCACGTCGCATTAGCTGGCGTCTCCGCCACTTCTCCAATAATGGTGCCTTGTCGAGCTTCTCGAGCAGTTCAGTCTCCTTTGAGCGAGCGTTTCCTTTCCAAAAGTCATCGTCGGGGAGGTCACTTCGTCGAATTGCTTCATTCAGAGTCGAAAACCACTCGGAATGTGACTCGAAGGCATGTCTGCGCATGAACTCATCGAGAGGTTCGTGCACGAGATCATCAATATCGCCATACTTGCGGTACCATGCGTTCAGTATGCCCGCCACAATCTCGAAATCCTTCGCATGAAGGGCCGTCCACAGCCCGTAGTCAGCCTCCTCCCAATCGTCGTCCCGGTCTCCTGTCAGCGGAGGAACCGTACTTCTCTTGTAATCAGCGACTGGTGCACCGACTCCGGGGTATATGTACGGAGAGTCATACAGATCCTGCTCGGTTTCTGGTCTGCCCAATGACAGAGGCATCGGATCCGCTTCAGTCTCAGACGTTGACTTCGTCGCGACTTCTGTCAATAGATCAGACACATCTTTACGAAGCAAAGCAGCATCGGATGGCGATAACCGCTCTGACCACGGCATTTCCGATCGATTCTGTTTGATAATGTCCGTGAGGGACTGCTTGCCTAATGCACGCTTGCTATGCTCGGACGCGTCTCTGTAGAAGCGAGGAAGCAGAGGCGGCAGGATGCCACGGCATTGCAGACTCAGCATCCACTCTAGTCCAGGTCCGTAGTAGGTAGACTGCGGCTTGCCATAGGGCTCACGCAGACCAACGCGTTCCATGGAGCCCATAGGTTTGTCCAGTGTTGCATCGAGCAGGTCCTCGAATGCTGCCCGCCACTTTGACCCTTCTCCAGCCAGATCAGGGTGTGCCTCCAACCGGACAGGGGAGTATGGGTTTCGCCTGAACCAGTCCACTGACAGCCACGGTTGTCTCGAGGGTCTCTCTAATCGCATGCCGAAGAAAGGCTCTGCAAGACGATCTAGTTGTCCCAACATGTCTTCCGGATCGCTGTACAGGGCTTCAATCTTCTCCATAGGTACATTCACATTGCGTCGTAGTGCTTCGGTCAGCAGCAGTGCGGTAGCCGATCTCGCACCCTCCTTCTCTTGCTTGGAGCTTCTTGCAACCTCCATCGCGATGTGATCGGGAGTATTGTTACTGCCATTCCATCTCCTAGAGACATCAAGCTCTTTATCCAGCATACGTTGCTGCTCTTGCTGCATCCTCTCACGAATCTCGACAATGTTGCTTGGTAAGTTCTTCCAGCTTTCGCTCAGCGTGTTGAAGCTACCGTCCACAAGCTTCTTGAAAGACGAGAAGATGCCCCCGTTACTGGACTGCTGTTCAAGGTCCTTATAGAAGCGCTGCTCCTGGTCTTGGAGCTCCGCCATAAATCGATCGGTATCGTCCTTCAGGCTCTGGATCGTCTTATCGTACAACGGCCACGACTCGTTCTGGTCATCATCATCTTTGGTGCTGCCCATCGTGTCTAGCCCTACCTGATTCAGATGATGAGATGAGAAGAACTGGATGTAATAGACAGATCAGCCCGGGAGTGTACGTTTCATAGGCAGGCAGTCATCTCGGGTGATTGGTCAAGATACTCGCATGTGACGAGCTAGCCGCGGGGTTCTTGAAGCACAGACGGAAGCACAGACTGGACACCTTCATTTCGTGCTGTCCAACTCTTCGTTCGCATACCGGTTCACAAACTGCAAAAACGATCTACATCATGCCTACTCCTGCCATCGGTTCTCGAATGAATGTGGCCCGCGATTGATCCGAACCTATTTGTGCCTTCGGGAGCAATACCACCGCTCGAGTCTCATCCTCCATGCTCTCTCTCCATGCCTCTAGATCCTGTTGCTCAGTGTGATGTTCGCGCAAGGAGCGACCATACGCGACGTCGATCAACGCGAAAGATGCCAGGCCGCGCCCCAGCGATAGCGCCTTGACGATAGCAGCATCGTCCACGCTGTCCTGCGGGCCGGCATAGCAAGAAAGACGCAGACTTCGAGTCTTCATCGTAAGAACAGTTGTGTCGACCCGCAGCTGGAGATATCTGAGGCCGGGACGCAACCTGCAGAGATCGATCTTGCTGGTGTCTCCGTAGGCATTCCACAGCAGCCTCATGGAGCGAATATGCCGAAGGAGGCTTTTGGGCACGGTGAAGATATTGCCAATGCGCCCTCATAGCACGAAGAGATTGGTTTCGGCAAGATGTTGAGATGTTGCGTGCAAATATCGTTTGCAGACCATGCGAGTCTCGGCCACAGTCTCGATCTGCCCAATGTCAGCGAACACAAGGAGGTAAGTGCTTTCAGATATCGGCAGGTGTCCATGACCTTCATTAGCTCTTGTCTTGACTCGCCGGTGGCCGTGTCGTATCAATTTGAGAGGCAAATGGATACACTCTTACTGTGGAGTTCCTCTTCTGCCGTGGCCATAGAGCAGACCATACATACTGCAGCGGAGTTCTGTTGGTAGCGTCTGAAAGGCCCAGCCCTCCGGTACGCTGCATTGAGGAGGATAATACATTAAAACAGAGGGCATGGATGTGTCGTTCCTCGGACTATGCTGTTTACATGTAGGCTCTCTTGCCAGGCAGCACTATCAGGCAGCCACCTCAAGCAAGGATTCGAATTCGATTCAGACGACTGAAACTATGTTGGGACCCTGAGCTCAAATACTTTCGCGATCATGCAGGTGGCCATGCTTCGAGCTTTCGGCGACGGCATCGAAGGCGCAGAGAAGGACATGGAGCATACGAAGGCATGTGGGCCGGCATTCATGACTTCTTCGCCTGTCGGATATATCAGGGAGGCTGTAGTGGACAAAAGTCTTCATTGTGCCTTCACGGACTTCTGCGTTGACCATGGGGAGGAGTATGGCATGGCCACTTGGAGATCTACCGTCAGGTCATGAGTACCTCGCAGACGGTGCTCCAAATGAGGGAGTAGCATAGACGGTCGGCTATACCACATGTTGCCTTGGGAAAGTATGTTGCATCACTCCCTGGTCCTCTTCAATCACATGCTCCTATTAATGGACTTCGCGGTCCGGCCATCGTTCCTGTTGAGGAAGGTACTGCTCAACGCTGGGCGTTCGCAATCACTCCAACGCATGGCGAAATCTCTTTCGTACGAAGGAGCATGCCATGCATTCGTGGTTGTGTCTAGCGGATCCGACGGGTGACAGGCTTACCTCTGTAACGCCGAAAGTTTGTTATTGCAGGGCTATTCGCACCTCATGTTAACACATAAACATCAACTTTATACCTTCATTTCTTAATATATAGATGTTGTAACGTACTTTATTACCGAGTAAGCTATATTACTAAGT